>JAUJYV010001354.1:0-18526 GCA_033995625.1 Ophyiulus pilosus
ATTTCGCTCGCTCGACGGCTCGTATCTCAAATATCTCGTATGTCAGGGCACTCGTATCTCGAGGTACCACTGTACTGTACACGGAAGTACAATATTATTTTAGTGTTAAACTGTACTCTCAAAATTTTAGAGGGACAGAGTAGGTAAAATTGAAATTAGCACCTATATAACGTGTTCATATTTTTTACCTCTGCAAATATATTCAGATGTCGTATCATATTAGATGTTGGCCCAGAAAAATGGCGTATAAATAATTTATCAGAAACTGGATTTGACTGATTTTATCTGGTTTCTTCAAATATTTTATGACAATATTGACTCTACTAACACACTTTCCCTGCTTAAGCCAGCAGCCTTAATTATCACGTTCATTGCAACCTTGGCGAAAACTAGCTTGATTTAATGTATATTTCCTTTAAACAAATTGTATACTTTGTCTTATAATAATAGGCAATCTGTTAAGGGTCAGATATACACGTTTTATAGTTGGCAATGAAGTGGTGTAGGTCGCAAAAGTGAATTTTTGAAAGATCAGCAAAGCTGCTTTAATTGGTTTTTCGTTGATAAAGTGATTGGTGCAGCCCGAATAATAATAATGTTTCTTGTGAAATAAAAACAATACTTTATTCAAACTTGATATTCAAACTTTAGATATATATGTTGTCGACGACCTTAAAGTATATAGTAATCAGCTATGCAAATTACTCGAAACAAAGTAGCAAATTGCACAAATTTCAATTTTCAGTATTTCTTAAACTTGTTCGAAAAAGTGTTTAATAATTATGACCTGAAACTGACAGAATATGGCATCATTTGGGCCAATGATAACTTTGGGCCAGTGCATTTTTCAAGGTATCTCTATAGCGGGGAAATTATATGGAGACATATGTATATGCCATAGTATGTCCCATATATATGTTATTTTTTCCATAATTATATGAAAACATTTATAGCCATATATGGCGTTTAATGTCCATGTATGGAGATGATATACTTCTGACGTGAATATTAGAGTAATACATACAATGCTGCTAGCTGCTTTAAACCTTTCCCGTGAAAAAGTTTTAATAAAAACCACTTAGGTCCCTACTTTACGAATTTAATAATAAGAAAATACAGAATAAAATGATCAAAATTGCAGAAACTCCAGTTTGGGTCACTCCCAAATTCCTCCACTCGTGTTCGGTTTTCGACTAACTTAGCCTATAGTTGTATGTTATATGTAATAGCCCATGTATATAGGAATTACTATAATCATCTGTTTTAAAAACAGTGGTTCAAGTTTTTCCTCTCGAGATGATAGTTTGACAACATTAGCAAAAACACAAAACAGGCGTGATAATAAAAATGGCCTTCATTTAAAATATGCTGAACTTAGAATATTGGGATATAACCACAATATGACGGAGAGTGTGAATGATACAACTGGCTAAAATAGCACCATTGAAACTCGCTTAGGACATTTCAATTGGACAAAGCCATGACCGGCCCAAAGTTACCCTCAACTGTCCCAAATTATCCACATTTTACGGTATTTGTAGTGTTAAACTTTTTGACCTTTTTTTGTGAAGGATGATAGGTCTATTATGACTTGGGTCAGTTTTGTTAAGAAAATCACAATGGCATATAAGGAGTTTAAGGGTGTCCATTGCTGCTACTCCAGCTTATCTCAAACAGCATCAAGAAAGTTAAAAACCGATTCAATTCCTTAAAACATTTGTGTTTGTAAAGCCACACGTGGGTCATGTTGGTAACTTATTCCAGATAAAACATTTAAAGTAGCTAGTGTTCCTGATTACAGACAACTCAATATTTCAATTAACCAATTTATAATTCAATTAATGCACGCTTGTAAATACAGGTTGAATCGATATATTGCCCAGGAGACTCGCGTTTATTTATCTCATTACATAGTTAAATATTCCAATTATGAACCACTAAATATGCCAGAATATTGAACCCTTAGTTTACTGTGTATTTAGGCCTTGTGGTCACCATTGGCAACAGCGATTACTGTGCGTCACAACAAACCATTAAAGTCATTGAGAAGCCATGCTAAGTTAGCAATCGTGGTTGGTTTTAGATACCGTAACAGTTTGTTTACAAAACTATGGGTGCGTTGCTATTGTATCTTTGATTGGCCAATAATTTCTGTACATGCATGTGTGGAGGCATTTTTATATTTCCTTAATAGGCTGTTTTTTCCATATGCTGACACTTGTACAATTTCTGGGTTGCGAACGGCCGACTTTTTCTTATCTGTGCAATGTACTTGCTCGTGCGAATTTCTTGGGATTAGTTTACTATAGACTGGATACATGGCTGCTGGGAACGAAACAGGAGTCAGGTATGTGTCCGACTTGGTCTTATCAGATACATGTATAAATTTCCGAATTTGTTAATGCAAACCTGTTGATTCATATACCTACTGTATATGCGAGCTGGTATTGTCTACTCAAAGTTTTCAACTTGTTGTTTTCGTCATGATTTTTTTAAAAATTCCTATAAACGTTAACTGATCGATTCATGATAATTATAAAATAATTTTTACATTAAGTTGACCCATGCAAACAGTGCAGATGACTGTCGTTATTTTAATGAGGTGAAATAATTGTATCCCAATGACAGTTGTCATGGTTTTCTCAAAAACTGCAATTTAAAATATAAAGATAAGATAATTTGTTTGCATTTAAAAAAATTAGAGCAGATAAAACTGAATGCAAACCCAGGTAATTTATTTTTAGCACTAAATATTAATTGAACTACTTAATTTAATAAATTTATATCTATATATGACTAAGCTATTGACCAGTTACTTGGTATCAATGAGATGAGCCTCTTATCTTAAAGTGTGCAGATTTTCAACCCATTATATCTGTCCATTTAAAAATGGGTCTCTTTAAAATAAACTATATTAAATTTCAATTATTTTAATACATGTGATAAGTTGGAATAAACTTAGTTAAAGCATTCCTCAGTCAACCTTGCAATTAGATTTTTAACGTAGATTGTAGTGATGTCGAAATTTAAGCAATGAAATTCCGAAAATAATTCAATGAGAAACCAACATGTGACAAAGTAATTTATTACTGTATTACTGTTTCACGAGAAATAGCATGCATGGAAAATGTGAACGCGCCGTGGCATAATCATAGAATTTTAGAAATTCGAAAATAATCTATTTCTTTGACGATGCTGTGTGTATACAATTTTGGATAGATACCGGGTGTTTACTTTAAAAACACCTTAAAACTTTCCAGTAGTAGTTGAACCTTTGGATATAAAGACTGGAATCAAAGAGTAACGGCAAATATTGTAAATACCTGCACTTCGTTCTGACAAATATTTAATAACGAATGCTAACTTGGGTCTTTTGTGTTTTCTGCCCTTGAAACAGAAAGTCGACAAGTAATAGTATATGGGGAAAATGAATTTGTACTTTAGAGCTCACGAATATATGTTCTTTAAAATATATAGTGTATAATATGCATAAATGTACACATAATTTACAACACATTAGCATGAAATAAGGAACAAGATTAAGATCATGCACTGTGGCAAAAAATGTAGTGCATTTAGCATATATCATTTCTTAAATAGGGGCATTCATTAAGAAATATGTACGGTATAAAATGACCTTAATTGTATCTTATTCTATTTCAATTTCCCATTATCGTGAAGGTTGACCACATCCCACTTCCACCAAGGTAGAACAGTTTAAGGAGACTGTCTCGGTTTCACAAATTCTATTATTTTATTTCGACATTCCCAAACAGTTAAAAATAGTTTTCTACTGTGCACGTTTCAATCCAGTCGAATATCGAGATAGTTCCTCTAAAAATTGACCACGATTGGACTGCTTCATATCAACTAATACTTTCTGATGTTCTAAAATACGTTTGACCTACCATGATAATAACGCAATTAATTCAACATACAAACACATCATTGTCAAAGGATTTTAAAGTTTACTGTAAAATGACTAGTATATTCTGAAAGTCATTTAAAATACACAAATAAATAAACGAACAAACTACAAAGGATGTTGGAGAAAAGGTAATATTTTTTTTCATACATGTATGTTTCAAATTATTTTGGTAATAATATTTATAATATATATTATTAAGAATATCACAATAATCAAAATTAGAATTTTCAATTTTAATAATTGTCTATAATTACAAGGTTTTGTCCTTTTCAATGCAGTAAAATGTTTTCTGAAGACAAATTTGTAGTCACTTAAAGCAATGGAATTTAAATTCAATTCCCGAAATTGTGTAAATTCTAGACTAGTCTTGTTTTAGCTTTTCTACAACATTCACACATAAACACACATGTATGATGACATATAATGAAAGTTATGTTTATTTTTTTCTGGTATTGAATTTTATACCTATACAAGTATGTTTTCAAAATGTAAGCATTCGTTTTATTACTTACAAGACAAATACTGCTAAGTAATTATGAAAACTATTCGAAATATAATGCAAAGAAAACTGTCAAGAAAGGTTGACCCTGATTCATTCACACTTTTAAACTTTTAACCAAACTTATAAATCAAGAAAATACATGAAAGAACTTTAAAAATATATAGACCACTTCAAATAAAACTTAATATCTATATTCTATTAAATAGTTAGAAACACTTCTAATTTCTGGTATTGAACTTTACCGTATAGTCTCATTCGTTAAGATTTTAAAGATAAACGAGGATAGAGGATAAAAATGCACTGCATAGTGCGTATAATAGCTTTTAAATGTTCACATTATGTAATTAGCGAATAAAATTGCATGTCTCCTTCATGTGCATGTTACTTTCTTTACGATGTGATTACCCTATCCATTAATAAAATTAATTATTCGCATTTGGGATGTACCTCTAAACCGAATGATTGCCATGTGTATTCTTACATGTAATAGTTATTATTGCACAAGTCCCAATGGAGATTCGGGTTATAAAGCCATTTCTGTCCGAATATGCGTCGATGATGCAAAACCATGAGCGACACAATTTACTATTGACGAAATCGCGGTGTAGAATTTGTTACGCGCACTTACCCTTAATGTAGGCCGATTGATTTCATTGTGTGCTAAATAAGTCGTGGTTCCGCAATTTGCAACTAAAACACATACAAAAATTGGTAAATTTCGCCCAGTGTTAAGAATTGTTGCATAAGCACGAAATTCAACATTAAGATAGTGAGCACTGCAGACCAAATCAATTCCCAGAGAATCATTTGGACACTTTATTTTGTTAACTGGTGAACCAAGGCTATAAAATTAAAATAGTTTGGAACTAGTCTGATGAAAATTATCAAATTTAGTTATATCGTTCATGATCGATTTTACGGTATATTTTTCATAAGGGACATAAGTGTGGAATCTTTCAAAAAACATTTTGGACTCTGATAATACTTAAATACTGTTGCATCATATGAAAGCATAAATTTCATAAGTTTTTTTAATCGTGCCTCATTATTTAGATAGTAAGCATGGTAAGGGGGCTGATCCAGGACTTTTTGAATGGGGAAGAGGTCCACTGGTGAGAGCTTGGGACCATCAAATCAATTCAACTCAGTACCCTATACAGTCAGCAAGTCCACAAGCATCCGTCTTGTCACGAAATTCGGTCAAAGGCTTGTGCCTACTTCTATAGTGGTCGTTAGGCGTTAATATATGGGAAACAAGATGTAAATTCCAAGAAAGAATAAAACATATGAATAGCCCCATAGATAACTTTTTGCATCTGGACCTCAGCGTGTCCCAATTTAGAGAGTGGAGCATTTCTGTAGCACTTGCGGAATGTTGGTAATTGCCCTTAACAAATCTGGCTGCACTACGCTGGACCATCTCTATATCCTGAATTTGAACCATCCTGTGAGGGTTCCAAATAGGAGCACAATATTCCAACATAGGGCAAACCATAGTTGCGTAGCCAGTTTCCTTTACATTTTTCGAACATTCTCGAAATATGCGTTGAATGAATCTAAGGCGTTGTCATTTAAAGAAACTAACATTTTTTTAGAACTTAAATGATTGAAAAACTAACCCACAAATGATAATTTTTAAATATCTTTCGTCAAATAATCTTGTTTTTGCTCTATCAAATAAATGGAAATGAGTTTATGTATGTACAGCTAGAAGTATAAAAATAGTAACAGAACTTTTGTTTGATAAAACTATAGCTTAAACAAAATCGGTTCGATTTTACCCCAAATTTGCACAACACGTCTGTTGGATAAGCTTGCTCGTATAAGTTGTGACATACCTGGCGAATAAGTACTACTACTTAGTTATCAAGTTTGCAATTCTGTTTAGTTCGTCTTAGTTCAATTTTCTTATATTTTCTTGTTACTGCGTCTTTGTAAATGTTATCGCAGCAAACCAGCTTTGTGCAGTTTTTGTTCAAAGTAGGTTCCCTTGTGTAGCCAAGATTTAAAATTCTCGTTTTTTAGTATTATCACTTTTGAAGTGTTATTTTTTGGTTTATCGGCTGCATATGGCGTAGTTGACTTCCTGTGAACATATCGATGACTTATCTGAGGTTATTAGATGCGGAAGCAACTCGTACAATGTCCTTTTTACAACAGTAAAAATTCTGTATTATCTCTTAGCACTTTTAATGTAAAGTACAGTATAACTCTGACTCCGAATGTTAAAATATATTTGAATAAAATTATCTCTGACAATGGATTCATCTTCACAAATATTTATTGGAGAAAACTATCTGTCAATATGATAAAGATGTTATCAGAATTTTTTTTTTGTAAATCTCTTTAAAAAAATCACTTTGAGCCTACTGTGTTACTCGTATATAGGAGACTTTTACTAGAGACAGATAAAATGTACTATACAAAAATTAAAAATAACACTGAACAAAATTATACTTGAATTTATTTCATCGTACAACATTACATTGTAAAATATACGCAGTTTTTTTTACAAAAGCAGGATTCGATTGTTGCAACTGGTTATGATGAGCAATTAAAAAGTACTAAGTATTTATAAGACAGTATTGAGTAACAATGAACATGTACAGTCCATTAAGAATGTATAAAACCACCATGTTTTTCACATTCTGGAAAATAAACTATAAGGGGCCATTCAAAAAGGACGTCCTCATGTGGACACAATGTGGACAGGGGTAAGGGAGGGGGGAAGCAATTTTGGACGTCCATTAATGATGCCATTTTTAATATTTTAATTTTCTGTTTTATTAAGTTTTAAAGATCAACGAAAGGGGTACACCAGGAGAAATGTGGGCCCCGTCCCAAATGTACTTTAATTTTAAAACCTCGGGAAAGTTGGGTATTATTCCTAAATTTGTGTTAAATACCAATTTTATACTGGAATTTCCCTTCGAAGTCAGGAAATTTCCGTTAATCAAAAAGGTCTGGGAAAATGTCGTGGAATTGGCAGCGATGCGGGTGCTTGGAGATTTATAGGATGGGCCTTTGTATTTTCCAACAAATTTAAGAAAATATAAGACCAGTGTGAAAATATGCATACAGTGTGTGATCAATAATTTATTGGTGCAACTTTTTTTTAAATAACATTAAAATTTGGTTTAACGCATCCATGTTTGCCTTGTTTAGTTCATAAAACTATTAAATTGTCCGTTTCTTGCATAAACCTTCTTTTCAAGAACATCCCACTGATTTTGTATTTGACAGAATTGAACAAATTTTTCAAAATGTGAAAAAAGGTGGTCTCTTCTTAGACCCTTAGATTCTTAACAAACTTTAATTACAGATTAACTTAAAATAAAGCTTCCCAACTTCGCATAACATTTTTAAAAAATGGAATTAACTTAATGTCTGAAAGAAATATTTTGAAATATTTTGAAAAAAATGTGCATACTTACCTTCACAAATAGGCCAATCGATATTTTAAGCAAACATTATGCAACTCGATGTTTGCAAAATTTTGTTTTGTAACGATATTTAAACGGCAAAATGAGTATTTCTCGGCTTTGCATTAGTTATATAATTCTTATTAGATTTTCTATCCATTCGTTGAATGCAATGTCATTCGGTAAATACTAAAAGGTTCATATAATGTAATTGCGAATCATAAGGGCTAATAAAAACTGGGTAAGCACTATACTGAACTTGTGCATGTCGTATCCATCAATTATCATTTACGTATTGTTTTTGAAGGTGGATTCAAGGTTAATGCATAACTTTTTATTTATGACTCCACTCCACTTGTTTTACCTGCTCCAGATCATACCAGGTAGCAAATTGAATCCTTAAGTTAGCATTAAAAGGACGAATAAAAACCTGTGAATTAACTGGATACTGCCATGAAATTCAACCCGGAAAGGATCAAAAGCAGTGTGTTTTTAACGGTGGTGGAATTCTTTAAAATATTAATAGCAAAATGGTAAAACAACTATTTGTATGTCTTGTACGTAGTTTAGCATTGCTTACGTGTAGTTCTTTTAATTATTGAGCGTATAGAGTTTTGATAAATTGTTTTGGACATTGTTAATGTTAAGTCGTTAAGGTTTCCGTTGGCAATATCAAAATTTTGGAAACTCTCTTACAATTTTCACCAAAAGTAGAATTCTACTTTTGGTGCATCTTGTGAATTTTTCCCTTTTGGAAAAAGTTGTACATTTTCACAATTATCTAAAGAGATATGGCGTATAAATTGTCAATACATGATCTATAGACAAGTTTTATAGGTGTTCTTATATTTTTTGTAGATTAAACGGGATATTTGTGAACCACACGAAATTTTCTTCAAAATTTTCCATTACAATTGTATCAGATATACATTTCTACGTTTGCAATACAAACGAATGGAAAGAGGAAATGTAAAGAAAATGAAATTTATGTTTCAATAAAAACATTTATTATTTCAATAATATTTTGCTTATGAACAAAAAAAAAACAACAACAAGATTTTCTTTCTAAAAAATGCCTAACTCTTTCGGGGCCAATTTTTTTTCTAATGTTATAATACAACAGTGCATAAACAAGCCTAGCAATTTTGTTTAAACATTTTTTTCAATTATTAATTAAATTAGCATAATGAGTACTCCAGGAATCATTGTATGGTGCCTGCAGGACTCGCTGGCCCAGAAAGAGCAAAACATTGCTTATTTCAATTTAAAATACTTTCTCACGTGTGGGAGATTTTGTTTATATCACTTTGCGTCACAATTTAATAACAGTTAGATACTTTCTTCGTGATACTCATAAGATTCGGTTAAAGCTTTAATTGAAAGATACAGCAGTGAACTGTGGTTTTCGCGGTTTTCCACAGATGTTTCCAGGCAAATGTTGTGATAGTTCCTCTAAAAATCCGCCGCGACCGTGCTCCTTCCTCTCTTCATATCTGTTATAAATTACCAAACAATCCCAAAAAATCCAAAATGCTAATACCAATTTCCTTATGGGCTGAGTCTCACAATGCATGTGCGCTTACATAAAGTATACGAATAAATGCTTTAAGGAATTTTGTTGAATATAAACCAACAAGAAACCTGCTATGAATATGCCAAACATGCATCTTTATGTATCATACGTATCTTTATTTTCAAATTTATTATCCTATAAGACTATAATCAGCATTGGTGTACCATGTGGCAGGGGGTATATACTAAATAATACAAAAAGTTAGAAAGGGTATGTAACAAATTTACGTGAAACTCAAATAATGTACATTATATCATATATTATAAATAAAGTTTCATGCGATAAAAGAATACGCACTCTTTCATGATACGTAGTATATTGTTAGGTATTTTAGTTTTATCAATTTGACAATACTTGACCATTTATAGATATTAGTTTTTGAGATATTTACATATAACCCTCAATATACCGGCAACTACTAGCTATATAATGCTAACAAAGTCTAGTCATGCATGCTTTACAGGGACAATAACCACTGGATTTTATTGAATTATTTTTGAAACTCAAGAGGTCAACGCAAGGCTTTGTACAATTTTGTACTTAATCCAGCGTCAATGTTTGGTCATAAAAGTTTGCCTACGTGATCAGTTTATTGCAATGTCAAATTTCTGCGCTCTATCCATCATGATTTTTGTTTTTCAGTTGTGTCGTTGTACCAATCAGTGTGTACTTTTCGTATAATGAAGCATCTGTTAATTTATAATAGGGGTGGTCGTATGGTGAATTAAATTCAAGGCTAAATTTCTAAAAGCTAACTGGCCATGTAATTCCAATGGAAAGTTAAACTTTTAAGAACCTTACCTATTAATAATTTTTAAAATAATGCGTGGAATATGTTTTGTGTAATTAATTCTGGACACTTTCCGTGAAAAGATAATAATAAAAAAATGTGAGAGGTTAATTGTTGTGGTGATAACATACTTTAGAGGAACATGTAGTACATGTAAATACATGTACACAATTTAAAAAATAACTTTTTATAGATTTGTAATCTTTGTCAGTTTTCCAATGATACAAATGTAAATTTTGGAATCTATCGCCAATCATATCTCAGTCTTTCGTGCTTTTAGTCTTAGAAATTGCATAATAAACGAACAGGTATTGTAGCTAGTCATCCTAACAATACAATGAGAAATTGCACCAGAAAATAACAATGGTTTCGCAATTACATGTGTAGAAATACTTTGATTAAACTAAAACTATTCATGAATTTGTAATAATGTGAATGTACACATCATCTAAAATAGTTTTTTTTATATCAAAGTTGTTAACTTCTTTATCCGAATTTATTTTAAAATATTACACATACACTGTACAAGCGATTCGAAGATTGCTCGACGTTTTAATGATTCCTGAAATGTTTGCTTGTATTTACAGTATGTTGGTTGTGGTGTTTTTTAATGTTGGAAACTTATGTTATCTTTAATTTTAAAAATATACTTCTAATATATCTTGCAGGATTCCAGATTCAATGGAATCGGATGAACAGCATATCTTGGAAGATATTGGAAATGAAAAAAAGCCAGTACTTTCCACCCATCAGAGATTCGCATGCAGACACAGTGATTTTCGTGACAAATATCAATTTGTTAAGCCACATTCTAAAGGTTCTTTATACAGTATCATAAGAGAGTTTGAGCAGCCAACATTAACGAAACGATAACGATAACGAGAAACAACTCCGGGCCGCCAGCGCTGTTTTTTGTTATCGTTATCGTTATCGCTTCGTTACCGTTGGCTGGCTCAAACTCTCTATTAGCTCGTTGAATGTCCATGAACTCAAATCAATAAGGATGGACTTGTAACTTTTCCAGAATTATTTCTTTGTGACTATAGCCTTAATATATTCTAACAGGTGTGCTTAAATCAGTGACTGATGCAGGTAGAAAACAATGCAATTGTTCACATACTTTATCGTCGCATTTTTGGTGGCGATGTATCAAGCGACGTCTTCCTATACTTGAATGGATCCAGTATTACAGCATCAGGCAAAATTTGCTTTGTGATATAATTGCTGGGATCACCGTTGGTGTCATGCATATCCCACAAGGTAATCGGGTTCATCGTGTCGGTTCTAAAAGTTGTTGTTCTGTTTCTAAAAATTGTTTTTTTAATTCTTATGGGTTCTAGGAATGGCATATGCCATGTTAGCCAATGTTTCTCCTGTGATTGGATTATACGTATCATTATTCCCTGTCATCGTATACGTCTTCATGGGAACTTCAAGACATATCTCCATAGGTAGATATCTCAAAGGGGATATCTCCATATCTCCAAATGTAATCTCTCAAATTTCTATAATACAGTATAATGAAAAAGATCAACAAAAAAGTCAATATAATCTATTAGTTTTTTTTGCAATTTTGATGTCGCTGAAGAGTTCTATATATTCAATTTAACAGATCCATCTAAAATGTGCACCCATTGGCAAATGGGCCCCATAAACATTACATAATATATCAGAAATTGTAATGACATTTTAGTAATTTAATAATAACTTTTAAGATATATTCCTTTCACACGAAATGTAATTGTACCGTTTTACAGATATGTATTTTTTTGAAAATTGTATTTATACAATTTAAATCATAGCCTTGTACAGTAGTTGTGGGTGGGGCCCTTCTTTGTATTCTGGCAACCAATATCTTTAGACCCAGCCCACCACTGTTTAAATATAGAGTATTTTATACATGGTGGGAATAACTTACACTCCTTCTTAAGATGATGTTAAAATATGTATAGTAGTATAAATTTTCTTTTAGAATTTTAATTGATATATTCTGAAGATACTGATAGGGTTCTGCCCAGAGTTACTGAAAATATTTTATAATTAAACGTGTATCTGTGCTGTTATCTATTGTCAGTTTATTTTACCACACTTTAATTTTGCTTTAGCCTTAGACCGTCATCTTGAATTTAAAAATTGTGGACTATAATCAAATAAATGTGTGTTTTTCTACAGGAACATTTGCAGTTTTATGTTTAATGCTGAGCAAATCAGTAGACAGATATGCCACATCTCCCGACCCTTCAACTTCCATGGCTTTAGAACTCACAATGAGTAATCAAACTTTAACGGTGGAAAACAATCTCAACGAGACTGCAATCTTAAGCTCTTATTCAGCACTTGAGGTTGCTGTTGTTGTGGGATTTACTGTGGGAGCAATTCAGGTAATTAATAATAAAAATATATTCTCTATACATACATTATAGTCTGTTATAAATGTTTTGAAATTAGCATCATTACTTCTTTTATTTTATTGGAAGTTTAACTGCTGCATCTGTCATAACTTGTTTTTATTTTACCAAATGTATTTCATATTTCAGCTACTAATGGGAGTTCTGCATTTGGGATCACTATCCGTTTATTTATCAGACACACTTATTAGTGGATTTACCACCGGTGCTGCCACTCACGTGTTTACTAGTCAAGTTAAAAACTTATTTGGCTTTTCTATCCCTGCTCACAATGGAGTTTTTAAAATAGTATACGTAAGTACTAAGTTCATTACGACAATGTTGTGCTGGTTCATTATATTTACACTGTTGTTCTTCTTTTTGTCCAAACAGACATACAAAGAGATTTTTTCTGTCATTCCAACAGCGAATTATGCCTCGATGATAGTGTCTTTTATCACGATAGTGACTTTAGTTGTTGTAAATGAATTCGTAAATCCTCATCTGAAGGCAAAATGTAAAGTGTTCCTTCCTATAGAACTGCTTGTGGTAAGATCATCTTCTTAAATGTTTATTTACAAAAGAACAACATTATTTCATATTTTAGTATTTGTTTAGATAATATTTGGAACTCTTTCATCGTATTTCATTGAATTCAATGCAAAATACGTCGTAAACATCATTGGATTCATTCCAACTGGGTAACTGCATGCTATTTGCTTATTGTTAAAGTTGACCTTGTATCTAACAATGGTTTTCAATTTTATAGACTTCCTAACCCCATCTCACCTCGATTTGAATTAATACCTGGTATTTTGGCAGACAGCTTTGCCATTGCTGTAGTGGGATTCACCATTGGCATGTCTATGGCCAAGTTATTTGCAAAAAAACACAAATATGACATCGATCCAAATCAGGTAACAAACTCAAATAATTGTATTCAGGATCTTATTTCATTTGTGCTCTTCGATGTAAATTAATGTATTTTCTAGGAACTTCTGGCCCTTGGTACAGGAAATGTGATTTCTTCATTCTTTTCATGTTTTCCATGCTCGGCCTCTTTGTCTAGAAGTCTCATTCAAGAAGGAACAGGTGGAAAAACGCAGGTAAAATAACTTTACCCTTAAATTGCATTCTTGTTATTGTAGGATTATGAACCATTTGTTCAATTACATTTCATGACATGCCCTGTTGTTAAATATTCAAAATTATGGTAGTTATGGCAAATTTCAATAAAAAATTTAATTTCACACACATCATCTTTGAATTCAAAAGAAGTTTATTGGCAATTCTGAATATTCCCTTTTATTTTATTTGTTATCTTAGGTTGCTGGGCTGGTGTCTTGTATATTTTTATTGGTGATTATTTTAGTTGTGGGCCCACTATTTGAACACTTACCAAACGTGAGTAGAAAATATCCTTAAATCGCATCTTTGGTGACTAAAATTTAAATATTAAAAAAACAACTTTGATTTCAGTGCATTCTCTCTTCTATAATTGTCGTCGCTCTTAAAGGCATGTTTAAGCAATTTAATGATTTGGTTGAAATCTGGAAAGTATCCAAATTGGAAGCGGTACGTATTGTGAAACATACTTTTATTAAAAATGCGCCTATCACATTCTAATTTTAGATGAAGATGGAATTTTAAGGCTTTATTTTGAAGCCGAATTGATTTTAAAAAGTTTGAATTTTATTTTTCAAATATTTCAGCTTGTATGGATTATTACATTTTGTGGAGTAGTCTTGACTGACGTAGATATCGGATTGGCAATTGGCTTAGCAGCCTCCATGTTGGCAGTGGTTATAAGGTCTCAGAGGTAAGCTAGCAATCCAATAAATGTGAACTAATATCGTAAGGCAGTTTGTTTACTATTAATAATGTGACGCATCCTACGCATTACAATTTTATAGTGGAAAGTTTACTTTAGGGCAGTGTTAATCAAAATATGTGAATAAGTTCTACAAGTTTCACTAAGACCTATTATAAAGGTTTCCGTATTAGAAGAAAAATCATTAAATATTGATTGAAAGAACTTTGAATATAAATATCATGCCTATATGTTCAACGACATGCTGCCCCTAAACGTTGGCAAACCATGCGTACTTATGTGTATGTAAGGATAGCCGACAATTAGGGGAAGTGCATCAACATTTATTGTTTATAGAATAAATGTAGGAGCCATCGTTCGTCTGATAAATACGTTAACCGCTATTACATATCCAACCGAAAGCAACTTAAATGACAATACGTGAATATGATTTATTTATTTAGGCCCTATGCGTGTCTTTTGGGGCAGGTACCTGGAACGGATGTCTACCTTGATATATCAAAATATAAGATGGTAAGTAGTGCTTAAGACGATCATACGTAGTCCTTATGTAACTCTGCATTAAGTCCATTTTTCAAAGCAATTTTCGTGGGTAATTTCACGAGAATTCACGAGCTTTAAGTGACAGAGTATTGCTGACATTTACCTGATAACGTTCTTTCAGAAAATATTTCTAAATTATGCATGTATGTAAAAATATTACACGCCCTCGCTTAATCTGCATTACTTTAAGTGGCACTTAATTTGGTGGGCCATCTATCTCAATGTGCAACTATCCAGTCACAATTCCATACAAAAGTTGCCCATGGAGCTTGCAAAATATGTGCATTTATCCGATTTGTGCAATTATCCGTTTTAACATCATGTACAAAACATAGGGCAAAAGTTCAGGATAGATTGAATTGTAAAATTTAGCGAAGTCTAGTCTTCTATAACTCAACTAATCACATTTTTGATATAAACTGACTAAACTGACCGATGGTTCAACGAATATATTAATGGCCATGTTACTGTCTTAGTACTGTCCATGTTACTGTCTCAAAAGTAAAGCACAAACACAAGAGTATGTGCTATGTACAGTACATAGTATCCTAAAATCTCATATTTTCTTTTTATTTGAATAGGCAAAGGAGGAGCTGGGCTTCAAATTTTTCAAATTTTCATCATCGCTGTATTATGCTAACAGGGAATATTTTCGTGACAAACTATTTCGTCTAGTTGGAGTAAACCCACAGTAAGTTTTGAAAAACATAAAACGTATTATTATAGTTTTTTTAATTATTCAAATAACATATTTGTAATTGTTCTTCAAACACAAAATAATATTATCTGAAAATCTTCTTAGATTCAATTCTACATGAAATTAATAAACGGATCGTAGATGCTGAATACGAAGTTTTATTTCACATGCATTTTTTAAAATTAGTATATTTACTAGAATTTAATATAAACGGTATTGCAGCTGGGAAATGTAGCTCTGTTCTTGTCGAATAACCAAATGTTGCAGCGAATGATATTAATTTGTTTATTTGTAGTGATTTGTTGATACGACAGGAAAAGCGAAAAATTATGAATCAAATAAAACGGGAAGTAAACATCCAAAAAAGGACAAAACAAAAAACGGAGGTATTCATTAAATGTTTGTAATCATTATAAAATCTCCTTGTGCAATTTTTTAATTCATTTATGTTCTTTTAAGTTTGACAGTGCGGTGGTTCATAGTATGGTGCACGTCCAGGACATGATTCGCCCAGAAATTTGTCATCCCAATGTTCTACCCAATTGTTCTACACAAAAGAGTGCCTTCAATCCAACCATAATTCCAAACAATAATGAAGATGAAAATGTCCCTAATGTAGGCATTCAGCACATTGTACTGGACTGTTCTACGTGGAGTTTCATCGATACAGCTGGAATTACCACGTTGATACAGGTGCGAACTTAACCTTTGGACTGATTTCGTTTCATTATTTTAAATATAACGGTTTTGGCATTAATAAGACGTGACATTTTTTAAAGGTAATTGAAGAATACGGAGAGCTGGGCATCAAAGTGCACTTGGCATGCTGTCCAGGTAAGATTTAAAAAGCATGATGAATCATGTAAACTTGCAAGACATGTTCCACAAATGCCAACAATGGGGGCAGTTTTATTCGATTACACGAAAAAACTGTTTACAAGAATCTTTTCGGATTAAAATGTATTTCGGCACTGTTTTTATTAATTACACATTTTCAATTAAATCGTAAATATTATTTTAAAATAAGCAACATCTTGTTAGAAAAGTTGTTCTAAATGCTTACTTGCCTTTCTAGATTAGCTAGTACACAAACAGTTTAATTAAGATAATGGAACAACATAGAAATTTTGGGTTAAAAAAACGCAAAAAAATCTAGTTTTTCCTCGCCAATATTTGTTATCGAGTAAGCATAACCTTCAAATAACCAATATGAATTTATGCAAATTAAAATTCCAAGCGAATGTACGCATGCGCAAACGTACATAGTTTTTTCCCACCAATATTTGTTATCGAGTAAGCATAACCTTCAAATAACCAATAATTAAGAATTTATGCAAATTAAAATTCCAAGCGAATGTACGCATGCGCAAACGTACATAGGTTTTTCCCGCCAATATTTGTTATCGAGTAAACATAACCTTCAAATAACCAATAATTAAGAATTTATGCAAATTAAAATTCCAAGCGAATGTACGCATGCGCAAACGTACATAGTTGGCATTTGAAAATTGCAGATACACTGCACAAACTTTTAATGCCTGAATTTAGTGCTAATTTATCAATCTGTGAGCTACAGCATCTGGTAGTAATATTTTGGAAATAAGGCATGAAAAATATAACCTTCAAATTACGCAA
Organism: Ophyiulus pilosus; assembly: GCA_033995625.1. NCBI lineage: Eukaryota > Metazoa > Arthropoda > Diplopoda > Julida > Julidae > Ophyiulus > Ophyiulus pilosus. The sequence goes on from JAUJYV010001354.1 coordinate 17,309, forward strand.
TACTTAAGAATTTATGCAAATTTAAATTCCTAGCGAATGTACGCATGAGCAGACATCGTTTTGCATTTTAATATTTCAGATACAATGATTGAGACGATAGAGAATCACCGTTCATACCATGAAGTGTTCGAAAAGAGGATTTTTCCCTCGATACCTGATACAAAAGCCTTTATTCTTGACATTGGATTCCAAGCAAACACATGTAAGAGAATACTTTTAATATAAAATTTGCGTCGGTTGCGTTAAACTGGAGTGCCGATTAAAGAATCTACGATAGACTTTAATTCAACTTATTTATTTTATAGAATGTCAGTTGAAAATTCCTGATGACAACTACCTCTTTATGCCAAGAACCGAATGTGGAAAAACTACTTTTGAAGAGCTGTTTAGCGGGTTCGTGATGAAAGTGGTTAGTAAAACAGGACATTTCTTCCATATTGTATTATTGCATCTATATTTTTTAACCGAATTTATACGACATGCAGTACATGTAAGTACGAATTAGTACGATTGATTTTATAGTAAGAATTTAAAAGCTACGCAGTATTTTGTAAGTAGAAAGATGGATGAAATAATGTTCGTGTTGCAAAACGACATCGTGCAACTGGTTTATTTATTAATTTTAGCTATTAACATGACATTTTAATCCAGCATAAGTATGATAACTATGATATCAACAGTATTGAGCCTATTTATAGATATACGTACAACAATATCTAAAATTATGTACAAAGTTCTATCGATCAATTTTCAAATTACACAGCAAAAATCACTACTTCGACAAACAAAATTCTTTGGTAAATCCGAAAGTGCCAAATATTTAAACCACCCCTTAGTAAATGATTCCATATCTTACTGATTTTTAATCGGTTTTCAGCTAGAATGAAATCCATTCTGTGACCACAGCTAATAGAATTGGGTACCTGGGTTGTCATGCACATGTAGAAACTATAGTACTGAGGTCTCAAGGTTTAATTAAGAAGGATCAAAGTACAAATTCTTTTAATATAAGGACACATTTTACATTTCACAAGAAAATGTTGCTTATTATTGGCCAAGTTTTTTACCTCCAATTATCAGCTTTAATCATCACATTGTTAATGTAAATAATGTTTAATAGTGAGTGTCAATAAGCCAGTATAGTACAGTGGTACCTCGAGATACGAGTGCCCTGACATACGAGATATTTGAGATACGAGCCGTCGAGCGAGCGAAATT
>JAUJYV010001355.1:0-18524 GCA_033995625.1 Ophyiulus pilosus
CCCTATCCACGTCACTCGTTATGCGAAACAAACGCTCGTTAAGCGAGTCATTTTTAAAAAATGTATATTGCTCGTTAAGCGAGGTTCCACTGTATATGCCCATATATCTCATTTCTTACATCTTTTTTAAATTGCAATCCTTTTACTGAATCTCAATATACTGTCAAAAAACATCAGTTCCATTATTTGAACAGTTTCAAGAGATACAGTATATGGAATAGGCCATTGAGTACAATAACAATTCTAATGAACATGTCATCTGATTTTGAATGAATTAATTACCTTCACAACCCCTAGCAGAATATCCGAATCCGATTCTTCTGTGACTTCAAATTTGTAGATTGACTGACTTAACTGTGGCACGTGGTCGTTGACATCAATGACAAAGATAGACACTGGGGCCGATGATATCTAGAATTGAAATTGATTTTACATTGAAGAAAACCAATACTTTTTGTGATTTCAAACTATTTGATACCATTTGACACTTACATGTTCTCCATCCGAGACCTCGACCACCAGCAGATATTCGTTGATGTCCTCAAAATCAAGCGTTGTTGCCGTGGTAATCATCCCACTTTATGAAATAATGAATATTTGTCAATTTAAGATTGTAAGACACCGAATCAGAATGTTAATTTCAGAATATGTGGAAAATTAGTAAAGAAACTTACGTTTTGGAATCAATTTGAAAGTTTTCGGTGCCATTTAGTGCCAATAAAGAGTATTCCAGCACCGTGTCAACATCTGCATCAGTTGCCTTAATTAAAAACAAAAATAAAGTTTCCACTTGCATATGCACATAATCACATATGCACCTGCATCCCGTTTGAAGAAGTTATATTTGGGGTTATATCGCGCTGTTCTCATATGGCCATCAATGGGCCTTTTCAGAAACTGGGCAGACATGAACTTAATATTGTAATACTATATTGTAATAATTTATATTGTATATATGGACAACTTTATTAGATTATATATCCACATGTTCGTCCAATTTCTGATGTATGTGATACTTTCCCATTTTAAAAAGGGACATATACTGAATGTTTTAAAACATATATAGAGTATGATAGATATGCCCATATATGAACCTTCAGTTATTAAATTAGGAAGGCGAATTAGCCAATAGAAACTTATGATTTACTTTGGTTTGTAAGACAAGTGTCCCTTCTGGTAAATTTTCACCAACAACGGCTTCATACGGGAGTTGAAAGAGTTCCGGGGCATTGTTGTTAACATCGATAACATTGATTTTTACAAATGCCAGAGAGTGTCTGAAATAGACAAGAAATCGCATTAAACAAGTTCGATCTTGGTAGAGATTTATTCTGATATAAACCAAATTAAAGCCCTTGAGAAATTTAAGAGAAGCTCAAATGTATAGTTGAATTTCCTGTGGCAAGTTGTTGTAATGCCCATATAAACTTCTGTGCATAAATGTCTCCAGACACATGAAGGACCTAATACATTATTAATATTTTCACCAAAATTGGGCATACCTTCTTTCTTTTGGATGATCTGGTCTATCGGCTGCAGCAATGAACATGGTATAGAACAGTGGCTTTGTTGGGTTAGTAGCAAAGGAGTCCAGCACGAAAACTGTTCCATTTTGTGGTTCTACACCAAAGGGCACTGCCGAACTGAACGAGTCGTTCGTCAAGTAGTAGAACACCTTTCCATTTTCCCCCAAATCTGGATCAAGGGCCAGAACCTGTAAATCAAAAAAAGTTAGATTACCTTAAGAAGTTTAATCTTAAAGAAATGTTGCTTGGTTTGAAATTGGTAAAACTTACGTTTCCGACTTGATCCCCATCTATGGCCAACTCACTGATGTTGAATTCATAGTAATTCCTTGGAACGAAGCTTGGATTGTTGTCATTCGTGTCCAAAAGTTTCACATCCACGGTGGTAGAACTAAGTTTGCTATCTAGTAAAACATTTGGCACTTCTTCGTCAGCGAAAACCTACATGGAAAATAGTATATTTGTATTATGTGACCTTGGATGGAAAAATTGGCATACTAGAGAAGTTTTCCAATTTACCTTAAATACTAATTTCGAATTAACTTCTCTGTCCAACTTATTTTGGTCCCTGACTGTGACCCAGCCATTTTCTTCGTTGATACTGAAGGCTCCTGATGGGTCCTCGAGTCTGTACTTGAAAACTGCATTTTCTCCCTGCAACAAGTTAAAAACGGTTGAATGCTCGCTCATCAGTTGAGATCACACTTAAGTGTCGTCATTCTTTGAACTTGCACTTGACTTAAGTCACTGCTTACGATATCGTTGTCCGTGGCGTGGACTTGAGTCACCCGAAAGCCGTTTGGGGCATTTTCCAGAATGCTAATGTTATATAATTTGGTATCGAACTTTGGCAAGTTGTCGTTGATATCCAGGATTTCAATGTCGATTCTGGCAAGACCTTGTCGCAACGGGTTGTCAGCTTGGGTAGCCTATTTACGTAGTAGCAAGAGTTGATTAGTACATTATTTAAGCAACTAAACTAGTTAACAGAACTTTACCGACACATATAACCCGGCCATTTTGCCAACTCCCATTACCATATAGTATACCATATATTATAATTGTATGATATCATGGGTGGAAAAATTATATATGGCACATACTGTATATGGATCTATATTGGAAATGCCATGACTTATATCAGAAATTGGACATGTATCGACAAATGTACCCAAATATGGTATGCTTGTCCATAAATGATTATATATGCAAATGTAGACCATACATCCGAGCATATATGTATGTATGTCGTTATATATCTCCATACATGGATACTTTCTATCATGTCCATTTACAGTATGTGCACTTATCATTTCGGGATTTTAATATTTGAAATAATCCTAAGGGGCCATTCAAAAAGGACGTCCTCAAGAGGGGGTAGGGGGAGGGGATCTGTTTGCATGTGGACAGGGGGAGGGGAGGGGGAGGGGGAAAGCCATTATGCACGTCCACTAATGGTATTATTCAGTTTTTCGCTTTTCTGTTTTTAAAACCTCGGAAAAGTCTGGTATTATGCCTAAATTTGTGTTGACCAATTTTATGCTGACTCTTCGAGGTCTGGAAATTTCCGTTAATCAAAAAAATCTGTGAAAATGTTGTGGAATTTGGCACCGATACGGGTGCTTGGAAATTTATAGGATGGACCTTTGTATGTTCCAACAACTTTTCTGGACACCTTACTTTTCAAAAACCAAATTAAGGACGTCTATGAGGGAAAGGGGGGTTTGTCTGGGTCAAAATGGACAGTGGGGTCAATTTTTGAAGGAATTTCGGTGACGTCCTTTTTGAATGAATCTTAAGTCAACATGTTTTCTATCTATAAACATAAAGCGTCATACATGTTTTCTATCTATAAACATAATGCGTCATACATGTTTTCAGACATATAGTATATGGCCCTATATAATTTTTACACTCGGCCTAACCAAACTAGATAACCATAGTTGGGCAATGCGTCGGCAAAATAGGATGTCGGCGAGATGGGAATAAATCGCCGACAAATTGTCGGCGAAGTGGGGCGATACCATTAAAGTCATCAAGTGCAAAGCCTATTAACCAGAATTGATTAGCAAATTTTTAATTGGTAAATGTTGTTAGAAACCTGTATTTGAAGGCTGAAGGACGTGTCCTCCAAAGCTTCTCTGTCGATTTCTTGGATGACATAAAGATTTCCGTTTTCTGGATCCACGTCGAACAGCTTCTTGTCGTTTCCTGAAACGATAGACAACAACATTAACATGCTTCCTTAGGGTATCTACTTGTGGCTAGCTTTCACCAGAGAAATACGTGACCTAACTGCAGAAAATTTGCAAATTAAATTATGATACATTTCGTTCTCTCTCAGGTCGGTAAACCTGTGAAAAAGCTTAAATTTGCGTATGTTTTGTTAGGGGTCATTGGTCTGCTGCACTAGTCAGGGAAGTGGAACTTTTGTATATAGTGCATAATTATAACGGTTACATTTATGTTTTTAGCTATATAATGTATGTGAAGGATATACATATGACCATGCAATGTTTTCATACATTTATGGAAAATCTGATAAATTGCCATGTATTCAGGGTGAATACATTACGTATATATGGCCATATATGTTATATTACGGTATGTTCCATATACGGCAATTTAACGCATGATATGGCCATTTTGAAAATTTTGACTGAAATCCTGTTAACTTTTTCAAGGGACCGAAGTTTTGTAACTTCTTAATTAAACGGGAAAACGTATCAAACGGGAAAAATTACTTACTCTTGGGACCAGGAAATCTAAATCTTCTAAAGTGGGTTCTACTGTAAGTATATGGAAATATAGTGATATATTCGTCATGTGTGGCATATCCCGAATAATATAGATCCATATATAGTCCTTATCCCACTCTATGCTCATGTACGGCATACATTTTGTTAAACATTTACGGAACATGTCCTATATTGTCACATGTAGTTTTAATATGGCATGCATGTGCATTATCCTCTATAATAGTTAATAATCAACTCTCAATTATGAAAAGAAATTATGCCATATACATGTCTATTATGTCCCAAATATACTGTCACTACGCATGTATGATCTTCTCCTTTTGTCTAAAAACATACATGGTCATGCCAAAATTTTGAAAATAAACTCACAGAAATTGATAATGTATGGAGATATACTCGGATGGATTGTGATATATCGACATACATGCATGGTCATATATTCACATGTATGATATATTGCCTATCCCATATATGGGCATACAGTATATCCAATTTCTGGTATTTCATATTTGACAATTCCAATATCATGAATGTGCCATATAATTTCTCCACCCAGGGTTACTTTTCCCCATTGAAGCATGCACAAGTTATCAGAATGTTCCATGTACAAGTTCTTAGGACTTGTTTGCAATTTTTGTTATGAGGAACAGTGCTAAATTACCTGACAATATCGAGTACCGGATGGAAGAATTTATTGCTTTGTCCTTGTCGTAAGCTTCGATTTTTGGAACTATGTGCAGTTTTTCTCTTATTGGCAGCCCCTGTGAAACATTGTGAAAGGCTATGTCAAGCAAAAACTTGAAAAACAACAAAATTTGATTTAAAAAAATAACTTCTTACCACTGCTGCTTCCTTTTCTCTAATCCTCACTTGATACAAATCTTGAGTAAATGCAGGGTTTTGGTCATCAGTGTCCTTCACTTTGATGGTAAGGGTGGTCACCGTGGAAAGTTTTGGAGATCCGTGATCCTGTGAATTGATGTTAACCAAGGATGTTTATCTTTCATGGTATACAGAATATGACAATCGAAAGTGGTAGCCAGGCAATATCTGCCATATTTAATTTATGTCCACAAATATTTATAATACTACAAATAATTCTCCATGTACAATATATCTAAAAATATTTATTGTCATATTTGCATTTTTAAGTCTTTGTCTATATATGGAAGACAACTGTATAACATAATGTATGATAATTAATGACATTTATGACATTTATGACTATTCGCATTTTTAATAATTTATGTACAGAAATGACATATACTTGGTGTACATTTCCCATAAGCATCAATACATTTGCCATATGGCCATTATATACTCAGACAGAGTATATGGGAACACTATCATTTAGTTGTGTATAAATGGAATTCCAATTTTTATTTACCTCAGCTTGAATTTCCAAGTGAAATTCCCTGGTCCCTTCATCGTAATCAAGGGGTCGGTTGAGCACCACATATCCACCCGATGGGTCTGGTATTGAGAAAGTTTCCTTAGTATTTCCATTCTGTTTTGAGAAAAAAAAGTAGTAGGTTGATGTGTGGGCAGAAAGATTCGAATAGCATTGGACCCTTATAAGTTTGTATCTGATTCTATACCGTTATACTGTAGGCAATTCTGGAATTCTCGGTTTTTGGTTGATCCCCATCCTGAGCTCGAATTCCGCGGAATACGGTTGATCCAACTGGTGTAAGCTGTAAAAGTATCATTTTTAAGAAATTAGTCCCATATCAGATTTCAATCTCAATTTACAGAAATGTTCTGGATTTGCACTTACTTCATCAATCTGTATTACATATGGGGCATTCATGAATTCTGGCACATGGTCATTGACGTCCTTGATGCGAAGTTGAACAGGAACGTGGACAATTTCCTGAAATTTCAAACAAACAATAATTGTATTGAAACGATAGTAGTTCACACAGTTTAAAATTACAATTTCCAGAAGGGAAATGTATACGTGTATCCAGTTGGTATATTATAGAAACTTGCACATGAACCATATATGGAACAATTTGGCCTTGTATAATCTTTCCAATCTGGTGTGCTTAATAATATTCACAGTATAGCGTGGGACCGAAAACAATTTCTTAAAATTTCCGTTTGGATAGCCGCACAAATCATAGCGTACCTCCTTCGGCAGTTAATTTAATTATTGGAGCGTTAATCCGATTACAAAATCTGATGGCTCAATTTTATCACGTTCTATTTCACTCAAGTCAGTTGTGAACACAAAAAAAGTATACCAAATTTCATCAAATTTTCTTAATTTGATGGCACGCTTGTACAAATTTTGTATAGAAATTCGGATTTAAGGAAAGATTTGGGCTGTAATCTCATGCCAGAAGTAACAATGTTATTGTAGAAGCATAAACAATGCACGTCCACCAAAGCGTGCATCAGGTAGGCTCTTAGCAATAGACTCTTATGGCATTTGCAGAAAAAGCGCGAAAAATGATGTAGAACTAACCACTTTCAAGCCTACATGCTTCACTTGTTCAACAAACAAAGCTTAAAATTGCACAATTTCGGAGCACTATGCCAAAATATTGCTGACAATCCACCCGTTTTTTTGCAATTTGTTTTGATTTAATATTTAATATCTGTAGAATTGGGACAAATTTAAATGCAGGTGGGGAATGCAGAAGTAGATTTTGTTTTTGATTTAACTTGTGTGGAAAAATTATACAGGGCCATATTTGAATTTTCCATATTGGTCTGGAAACACATATGCTAATATACAGGTTGTTTATCATGCTCTGTCCAATATCTTTTAATATAAACAGTAAATCATAAAATCAGAATAGAAGATGAATATTATCAACTTGCTTTTCAAATTATGCAAGCATTAAGAGATGCCGGGGACCGCATTGGAATTTTAAATGAGGACCCCCATTTTCGCATCATCTTAGATTAGATGTAGCTGTAATCGGTAAAACTGTATAAATGTTGGGAAATTTGAATCATACGATTAAATATTCAAAATAAAAGTGTAATTGAATTCGAAAGGGGTATTTAAATATCAAAATCGTAACTTCCTCACCCCTTTTTTTGAGGGGGCAAAGGAAGTTTAGCATGTTACAAAAATATTCATTTATTAAAATGTTTGCTTGAACAAAGTAAAGCAAAAGGAATAATTTTTTTATAATCCTAAAGATGATCTGTTCCCCTCAATCAAGCTATGTTTTGCATAATTAATTTCCCTTTTAAATTGAATTACACTTTTATTCGGAACATTTTTTTGGTATGATCCAAATCGATTGTAGCGCAATCTAAGATAATGCGAAAAAAAAATTTTAGACAAAACTTATTGTGTTTTAAACGCAGATTCATAATCTTATGTACTGTTTATTTTAAAAGATAATGGTCAGATCATGATAAATGAAACATCCTGTATATCGTTTTATGTCAATGTATGGAATAAAACGTGTAATTCTCAAAGTGTTAATATGTGTTATATTCTATTTTGATGAATAATATGTGAATAAGAGCATTCTAGAATGTTTCATTCAATAAAAACCAATAATACTAAGATTATATTTTTAAATTTCAATCAAAAATATTTCAGCAGTATGCATTTTGAAGTTTTTTCCATGAAATTGAAATGTTATCTGAATAAAGGTTTATATTCTATGTACCGCACATAAATTAACCTAATAAAAAACATGTATTTACTGTGGTCAGATTTAGGAAATTTTCTCATGGAAGTTTGTTATTAAACGTTTTCTAGAATGCATTGATATTATTCCAAGATTACCCACATTAGTTTTTTAAATCAGGGTTAAATCCTCATGGGAAGCTTCATCTCAGCAACATCAAAGTTAAAACTTCTAACTATAAAAAATACTGAGTTCTACTTACCGTTCCATTTGATCCCACGCAGGCAAGTTTGAATCTTAGAGTAGTTTTTGGATTAGCCTGAAAAAAAAATTATAAAAAACCAACTGAGATTTTCAGATCTGAATGCATTTTAGGTCAGTGTTAATATCAGGGTTTGATGAGAACTTGGCCAAATCTGTAAAATATTGTTATTATTAACCTCCATTGGATACCTTGCTGATCTTGTTGTCATGATAAAGAAGAAATAATGCGGAAATGACCAGTTTAATAGTGATGCATTATAATAAATATAAATAATAACATTAGTATCCGGGTGGGAAAACTATATATGGCACTTAAATGGATATACTGTATATTGGAAACAACAATGGGCAATATGTCCCTGGATAACTTACATGGGACATATCAGAAATTGGACATGGACATATGGATGTGTATGTTTATTTATGACCATACCTACGAGTGTTTGTTCAAAAATCTAAATACTATACATGTCCAATTTCTGCTTTTTCCATATATGCACACTTTCCATTATTGAACACTACCATTTTTTCCCCCAATAATTGACATAAGTTAAAAATTGTCCATCTATCACTGTTTTTCTTGTTTTGAAAACTATATAGAGACACATATGGCGTATGTCCCATATTCCACATACAAATAAATGTATGCCAATATTGTATATGTTTATGTGCCATATATTCATTTGTAGTATACATATTGAGTACTTTGTAAGTTACCTGATCTACTAAGTCTTCAAGAGCTTTGGCAACTTTGACAACAATGTCCTTCTTCCCTATTTCCTCGTGCTTGAAGTAGGTGACGTCCAGGGGACTTCCGTCATGGGGTTCCAGTGAGAACCGTTCCCGGGGAAATACTTGCAGTTGAAAGGCTTCCGAACCCACAGGCACGTTTTCACTGATGTCTTTGTTGAGACTGGCTTGGCCGGCTGAGAACTGGCACGATTCTTGGGAAATGGACAAGATAAGAAAACAAGCGATAAGACGAGAGATTAATCGTTCATTAAGTGAATCTTGTATGGCTTAATTAAGCCTGTTGTGATAGCCAGCGAGCATTTAGATGACCTCTATTCGTATAACATATCTAAGTTAAAGTGCTGTACAAACAGTTTTATCTACTAAAACTACAATGAACACATTCCAATGAATGTGCATATCTCTTGAATTAAGTGAAAACAATTAAGGTTTATTTATAATAATTGATACCTGCTTCTAAAAAATATATATATAGGACCATGCATATAGGGATTTATACTATGTCCATTTATGGAAGAAAATAAATTATTGCTTGCTCAAATTAATAAAATTACACATACAACATATACAGTATATACAATATTTGTATGTATGATTGTATATGTACATAAATAGTCATACTTTCGCATATATGATCATTTATGGGGGCACTTGCATTAAATTGTTATATACTTTTGGCTATGTCCAAATTATGAACTGCTCGTAAATAGCATTTTCCATGTATGTGCCGTCTATAATTTCTCCATTCGGGAATGCCTCGATTAATACTGTTTGGAGTAATTTTAGTATACCTGTATGTCCATTTCACCATATACAATATCTGAGTGCAAAAATTATACATGGAACATATTGTACATGGACATAGGAAATTACATTTTATTTATGCCTTAGATTCTTTCAAGAATGTGTGGAAAATATAAAGAAAACCTTTGGTTCGTCCTATGTAGGAATATTCGTAGGGCAGTCGAATTTGTTAAGGGCAATTACCAACATTCCTCAAGTGTGACAGAAATGTCCCACTCTCTAAATTGGGACAGGTTGAGATCCAGACGCGAAAGGTTATCTATGGGGTTATTCAATCGTTTCAATCTTTCTTGTAATTCACATCTTGTTTCCCATATATTAATGCCTAACGACCACTATAAGAGCAGGCATAAAAACTCAAATCCTTTGACCCAGCTTCTAGTGCCAAGACGGATGCATACTATTGGTCCTTCTTTTTGCATTGCGATTAGACGATGGATGCTTCTTGGTGAATCTCCAAATTTTGGAGAAATTCAACCTAACAATGATGATTAAGTCGCAACTATTGTAGAAGCATTGGGTGTGGGGGAGCACCCATGTGATACAATCTTTATGTAACTCTGCATTAAGTCTATTGTTCAAAGTAATTTTCGTGAGCAATTTCATGAGAATTCACGAGCTTTAAATAACAGAGTATTGCTGACATTTACCTGATAACGTTCTTTCAGAAATTATTTATAAATTATTACTACATTTAAAAATATTACACACCTTCGCACTACTTTAAGTGGCACTTAATTTGGTGGGACATCTCAATGTGCTTCCGGTCACAATTCCATACAAAAGTTGCATATGGAGCTTGCTAAATATGTGCAATTATCCGGTGTGCAATTATCCGTTTTCCCATCATGTACAAAACATAGAGCAAAAGGTCTGGGCATGGAAAATATGTGCAATTATCCGGTCTGTGTAATTAAGCGGGATCAACTGTATTTATCATAATTTTTTTCAGACATATATGGGACATAATATGGCATATTGACCCTTGGAATATAATTTTTCACGTCTGGGGCTGACAATGAATTATACGAACATTAATTTTTAAGACATATGGCGAATATCATATATATTTCCAAATAATACCAAATGTTTCCAGACATAATACAGTGTAACAGAAATCGACACAAACATGTTTGAACGTTTATAATGGGTCTACATGTCCCTATAAATATATTTTCAAAAACAGAGTTTAATTGGTACATAATCCCCACGAACAATACTTTAAGTAAATTTAAATTTTTAGCTGGCAGTAAACAAGTAGGTAATATCAGTAATCTGTACGTATGTATGTCAGTAAAGAAATTCTCACGTATATCTTCGTTTTTATTTCCCCTTTAATTTATGAGGTTGGGAAGTCAATGTGTCGCCAATGAACGCTACCTCCTTAGCTCCATTGAAGGTGTGAAAAACCAAATTGCACCCCTGGCATCGAAGCATCTCAAGATCCCCCCTTTTGTTAATTTCGTTTGGCATAATTGTGTTTTTGGCCACGATTTAGCAAATACAAGACGAGGTTTAAAAAGAGTTAAAAGGCGCAGTTCCACATACATATATTGCATTATATGAAAATACAATGGGTTGCTTTAATAATACAGTCTTTATTAAACTATGAAGACTATGAAGGTAAATACAAAAAAAATTGTAGGTCAGTGCTTCCAATTGAATTCCCGCCAACAACAAAATTTCCTGCATCCTAGATATTTAGCAAATCATTTCAAATTCAAATTCTCAGATAAAATCGCCTCCGAATTTATTACGTTACTAATTAATTCTGGTAATCTATTGAATTTGTGTATTCTGAACATGTCTGCGAACTGCTAACCCACATGTGCAATTCTCGCTGCTCTAGAATTTCTGCACATTTTATCATTTTTAGGGAAATCTAAATATTCATGGTAGGCTTTAACAACAACCTTGCCCTTGCGTTGGTGTGCCCTCAATTGAGGTCGTTTTGGTAAGCTGTTGTATAATTTGTATGCATTAAGGTACCAAATTTATGGAGATGGTAGAATGTTTTTGATCGTTTGATACTATTTATGGTATAGTTGTTTCGATGTAAACGAGTGACATTGAATATAAAGTGTATTTAAATTTTCTGCAAGAGGATGTTGGAAAATAGAGCAACCCTATGTGGTTGTCAGTTGTTATAGCGATCAAGGCCCCAAGGTTTTTTGGAGAATTTATATGAACTAGTATATGTTGATAAGGGTCCACTATGCGTGTTTCACATGAACAGAATTTGCATATAGTGCACGAGAAGTAAATATGAACTTTGCATAATGTGTTCAATTTCTGATAGGTCCATACGTGATATTTCCCATACACAGTATATAACATGTACAAAATGTTCAGACGAGAATTTATGCTGATGAACCTTTCATTAATTTCGTTAAATTAACTTAAAAAATTCGGCAAACTAATGAATGACATGCAGTATATATAGAGTAGGACTACCTTTTTTTGTTATTTGATTTCTTGCTGGTTTGTTGTCTGTGTTGTGTTTGTTGTCTATATAGCCTGACATAATGCGAATGTTTAATGTTTACTTTGTTTGGTTCATTACCTTAATTTTAAGTCGAAGTGTTTGTGTATGGTGCAGTTTTAATTGTGAATTCCAATTCGTAATGGTCGGTTGTACCATGCTTCGTTAAACTTAATAGACGATTATAACATGCCTTAACGAGCGAAAATAATTGGGGATGCTCATTAAAATACATACACTAATACATGCCTATGCAATTAGTCAGAACAATAAACGACTAATTACAGTTTCCTGTAAAGTCCAGTTATTTCAAGATACATTTTCTTCAGTTTTTGTCATGGGGTGGAAATATACGAAAAATGTTATTCTTATGACATTTTAAAACTACACGTATGTATGCATTGTAACGACATGTTATACTATACCTGTATATGTTATCAAAACTGTTAATTCACCTGCAGAGTAAAATTATACAGTATCTAAATGTAGATTCTATGGTATCTTAGAAATTATCTGATAATCTTTGGAGAGCTGCTATGAAGTGTTCTTGTGATGACTTGACAGTGTATTTCAATAATTTCATCACCCTTAATTCCCATTTACAACTAAAAATGTATATGAAATGGACACATGTTTTCACACATAAATGGAGAATATCATATATTGTCAAATAGTGCGTATATGGAACTTATATGGAACGTATATGTATGGTTTTATTTATTTTTTCCACCCGGGTTTGAAAAATTTCTCAAATAAGATGGCGTCCTGCGAATTCTAATTCTCATAGACTTAAAATTATCCGGCTTTTTATGACTCGATATCAGTTTGCATATTGCCTAATCCGATGCCAATTCCTTTTGTTTTATAAGAACAATATATAAATGGATCCGGGTACCGCAATGCAGGCGGCCTGACCAAAGGTGGCCAGGGCTGACTTCCTGGGAATTATTCAATTATTAGCAATTTTCGCGCCATTAACTACATTAAACAGTGTTGAAAAATTATTCTCAATGTGGACTCGAGCATTCTTTCTTATTTATCTCCAAGTAGGTTAAATTCAAAGCACTTTCAGTTTTTGTCTCAAATTTCATTATTCTAATTCTACTATATGCTTATAGTTTTTTTTGGTTTTTTTCGACATTCCTTAAAATCATGCATGAATTGGACTACCACCCCCCTCCAGAAATCAAAAAAAAAAAACACGGTCACGCATAATTTAGTAATTTTGTAAATTATAGTTTGCTACCTTCGCCTTATTGCAGTCATGCAGACAAGTTGCCCCTTGAAATATAATAGGTTATGGTTTTTTGTGCATGTTGGTGAATCTGGATTACTTCGCAAATTGCATCCAAGTTCATAGAAGGTAGAATAACGTTTTCTAAACCTTTGATGTTTGGCATTCCCGTGATTTGCACTTTTTTGTGTGCTAAGTTTGCCTATGCTAATGCTTTAATTCATTCATAATTGTTCATGGGAGTCAGCGACTTGTGCTTTGTTAATCACGTGATGTAACATGTTTTATTATTCATCCTTTATGAGAATTAAAGGTCTTTCAAAGGAAATTCCATTGTTAGCAGAGTTGATGGTTACCACCATTGTTGAGGGCCATAACCATGACATATTCATAAAACTAGACAGGCCGTCTTTTTCAAAAAGTGTATTTTCGAAAGAATTTCATTCATATAAATGTTGTGATAGAATAACAATCCTGTAAATTCAACTGGTCTGTATGCTTGTAGTCATGTTTTAAATTTTGCCAATTATTAATTTAAAATATTTGTATTTTGATACTGATCCACTGAAAAATTGTTGGATCATATTGTTATATGATGTATTATGTCACATATGCAATATGGATATGTCTCGATACATTTATGATGCAATATTCTTATAAGTTATTGAAGAAAACATTCTCGCATGTTTTTTACTAGAAGTATGGATATGGATATTCATACCTGTGTGTATACATTTTATACATGCATTTAAATCGACATAAGTCCATATATAAAAACTGCATAAAATAACACATTATTATACTCGTACAGTATATCCATATCTATATATGTCATACATCCCCATATGCTCCATATCCATGCTGGTATGGGTTGAAAACGAAAAGTATATCCTATATTTGAAAACTATATTTGAAATCCCATATCTGAAAACGTGTATGTCCAAGTATGTAATGAAACGTTTGACATGAATTATTGCTCAAAGTACATGTACGTATGTGACGAATGGGGATATATGGACATGCATATTTGTACATAGTCATATTTGTATTTATGACCATTTTTGTGTATATTTGTCTAATTTGTGATATGACCATATAATGAATGTCTATGTTTGTTTTCTACATTTGGTGTCATACAAACATTGATGACCACCAATCTGTTTAAACTGCATGAATCGAATAACCTAAACATGTGGGAAATGTGTTTTTTCGAATCCTGGTGGTGGTAACATTGCGATGTCTATTATTCATTACACCACTTCAGTGGATAATGCGCTGAAGTGTAATTAACAGTGTATATCAAGTGTACAAAATTAATGCACGTTAATGGCCAGCAATTCGATGGCAACAACCGTACACGTGTGACATTCCTTTAAAACAATGTAAAGTGAAACTTAAAAAGCAAGAAATTTTTGTTATTTTGTGGGCCATTTCAGAAGTATTTGGGGTGAAATTAAACACATTTTTTGACCACAAGTGTGTGGAAAAGCGTGTCAAAATTGGTAACCATAAAGGTGGAATGATATTTTCTGAAGGCTACATTGCATTGAAGGCACACCCTTTAAAAAGTGAATGTGTTTTTTGCAGAAATTGTAAATATACAGAATACTGCCTAATAATTTACCATATAATGTCATTTAACCAAAAATATTTATAAACGAATTTCTGGTAAACACCTACAGCAATCATTGATGCCTGCATTATAATTTCAAAAATCAGGACCGTACATTGTAAAAAAAATATGTAAAATTAACGGAAATATGCCGGGAAATCTCACACTACTAGATGTGGAAAGTTCCTTGATTTTGAGTAAATTTGAAGAAAATTTCTAGTATCTCTAGTATACTGGATATTTTCATCCAATTTTTTCTTATTTTCCTGTAAAATTTACGGATTTTTTTTTACATGTGTACATAAAAGTTCATTAAAAAAATTAAACAGAATGTGCACCGTCCATTGCACATATTTTTTACAATAACATCTACGCCTCAATCAAAATATTTAAACTTAGGATAATTCATAATTGGTTAGACAAAACTATAGTTTTTATTACATTGTTGACCTCACGCAAAATCTGAAAATAATTTTCATATTTTCAGATAAAAAAGTAAATTCAAAAATTCGATTATTTATGAACCGTATCGATTGTTTGTATTTTTTTAACACTGTCTGGTCAAGTAATTAGTCTAAGGAAACACATGTTCGCTGTTATGCATATTTCCTGGTTTACACATATTTATAGAGTGTATATCAACAACGTGTCCTGGGTGGAAAAACGATATAGGGCACATATACATGTAGGTTCATGTATATACTGTATATGGGGAATGCCACGTTGTATGGACATACATTGTATATTAAAATATAAGGCATTTCTGTCCATAAATTAGAGTATTTGCTAGCCAAACGTCTTCATACACACCATAACGTTAACGACAAAAACACTTTATTCACGCATGCGTAGAAATGACGTTAGATGCCTCGTTAGAAACAATTTAATTAACTCGGTTAAATAGAATCTAACTTTGGTGGGCTTATTTGCAGTCGCCATGTTGTTTTTCACACCCTGTATTTGAGTCGTTCATGTTGTCGTTCCCCTTTACCCATTATCCCATTAACGTGATGGTCGCGCATGTGCATTATTATTTAAAAAAAAATGTTGCCAATGTCGTTATAGTTAATGGTGGCTGACACAAGCTCTATTATTAATATTCCAATAGATGACCATATCGTAAGCTCACATAAAGTATCACCACAAGTGCTGAACTTCTGTGTTTCAACATACATTGTATGTTTCATATTAATATTTTGACTAAAAATCTAAGTTCATGTGTTTTATTATGCATATAAGACCACATACATGTAAAACGCCATTTGATATGGACATATGGGCATATTATGATATACACTGTATATGGTTACTAATTGAAGAACCATTATCTATCTGGATATACTGTTTAGTACAGTCGAACCCGCTTAATTGCACAGCGACCCAGCAAGCCAAAAATGTGCAATTAAGTGGGTTCGACTGTGTATATGGTGATATACATAATTATGACCATATACATAAGCGTATCTATGGCTATACTTGCAAAGGTCCATATTGTATGAGCTTTCCTGCTGAGATACATGTATTATCCATTTTCACATGGCCCTATTCGAGATAAGAAATTTGTAGTATCGAATACCACTAGGAATTTTTTTTTTTTATAAATCCTTCATTTGTTGCTGAAAATTATTCTGAACATATACAAGCATTTTTAAATCTGTGAATGTACTCTTGCATGGAATATCCCATATATGTGTCATAAATAATATTTCCACCTGTAGCCTATTTTTGGGTCATCTGACTGCCCGCTGAGTATCAACAACCAAACAGTATCAACAATCACAATTGACTGATCTGGTTCTGCGCAATCCACAGGCAGCATTGAAACGTAAGCTACAGATAGTTGTCAGCCACTTGTTACCCCGTCAAGGTGGAGAACATAAATTTTGAGTAATCTTTTCAAATCCCCTCTTGGCGGCCATTTTGGAAATGTTAATTCCCCGTGGTGCGTCTGTTCAGCCATGACAGTGGCCGTAGGCAACAATAACCAAGAACGTGTTGAAGTCATTTAAAGTGTCAAAATCAAGGTAGTTAAGGGTAATGCCAGCTTGTACTGTCTCGGTTGCTTTTGTAGCTTCTCCCATTCAAACTCGTGCATTTATTGCAAATTTATTTAAGAAAAGCTCACCGATGAGACCTATATTCATCCATGCGTGCCACTAATCAGAGGATCTATTCAGCAAAACGGAACACAAAAATGTACTGTATAAAAAGGCTACAGTAAGTAAATAGGCATGATGTCTTAGACAACAACTGCATGTGCTATTTCGTCGAACAATCGTACGGTATTTGGCGGAATCTGGGCGCGTTCACCCGCATCTGAATCTTCCAATTTTTGAATTTGGATAATACCTAAATCGAATAAAATGCTCACAATGGGGGAGGAAAAAATTGTAAAGAAATCCGTGCATTTCTTAAATGGTTGGAAAAAAAACTAATTGACTAATGTGCCTGAAAAAGCGAGCTTGAACAAATCATAAATAAAGGATGGCAACAGGTGTAGTACATGGAACCAAGGTTATGCATCGTGTAAGATGATGGCGAACATGCGTTTGTGACGTGTAGCAACCCTGGTGGTAAATTTGTATAAAGCCATATATATACACCAAGGAGCCATTCAAAAAGGACGTCTCCGAAATTCCTTCAAAAATTGACCCTTCTTACCCCCTATCCACACGGCGTCCATTGTAGCCCAGACCCCTCCCCCTACCCTTCCTTATTAACGTCCTTCATTTTTATTTTTTGAAAGTAGGGTACCAAGAAAATTTGTTGGAACATGCAAAGGCCCATCCTATAAATTTCCAAGCACCCGTATCGCTGCTAATTCCATGACATTTTTACAGATTTTTTCTGATTAACGGAAATTCCTTGACCTCGAAGGGAAATTCCAGCATAAAGTTGGTATTTAACACAAATTTAAGCATAATAACCGACTTTCCCGAAGTTAAAACATAATTAAACAGAAAAACCAAAAATTGAAAAATTACTTCATTAGTGGATGTCCAAAATGGCTTTCCCCTCCCTCCCCCCTGTACACATGGTGTCCACATGTCAGCAGACCCCCATCCCCCTACCCCCTCCTGAGGACGTCTTTTTAGAATGGCCCCTAACTACATTGTAAGGCCACAAATGTCTTCAAATATACACGTATTATGTTACCTATAAATGGCTTGCTTGTCCATAAATGGTTTCAAATGCGATTGTATACGACGACCATGTACGGTGTGTCCCTACTTGGACACTATATATATGACCATACATTTTTTAGACTTACGGAATTATCATATATGACCCTATATAATGTTTTTATCCGGGATCTTACATTACATTGCAATATATGTTATTTATATATCTTGTTGTAAATATACATGTATGTGCAACATTCATGATGCATGGACATATGTTGTTAGACATATATGTACAGTAGAACCTCGCTTAACGAGCACCTCGCATAACGAGTGATTCGCATAACGAGCAATATGAATTGTAAAAAA
>JAUJYV010001356.1:0-18516 GCA_033995625.1 Ophyiulus pilosus
TCATTTAATGTACAAGATTATGTTTTCAGGTAATGCAAGTACATTGTACATGTATACAAATTATAATTATGTAATAATTGTATGTAATAAGTGTATAATTATTTATTCATTAAGGAATTCTTCTATACAGTCTATAAACTCACAACGTACATGTATTTTCCCAATTTCCCTCTATAATGAACACCCCCATTATCTGAACACATTTGGTCAGTCCCATGAGTGTTCAGAATAGAGAGAATCCACTGTATTCAGGAAAATCCTCCTTAGATAGTATAAACCCAATATGAGGAAGGAAACTTATGTGCAATATTTCAAAATTTCGCGTTTTCCTTCCTTAAGATAACAATGAAATAAGTTCAAATAACTATACTGTTTCTGACGATTCTTCTAAGTTTGAAGTCATAAGGTCGATCCCATAAACAATATTGTGAACAATTAAGCCTTATTACCCAAATTAACTAAACTCGATTTTTGCGGGTAGTGCTAGATATCAAGTGTTATGTGAGGATTTCAGTAGCACTGTCTCATGTAACATTCGACAACTTTCTTGGTTTGTGCGATTATAAATATTGTAGTGCTCCGTAAAACAAGTATAAACGATATTTTGGCTTCTTGTATGTACTATGCAACCTTAAGCACGAATTAATACACCAATTAAACTTCATTTACATTTTCCACAATGTATTCGTGCTATTCATGGCTGCATACATACGAGAAATTAAATTGTCATTTGTAAATTAGCACCTATTTTTAAGACGACTAATTATTAACATTCTAAATGGAATTCTGCTCTATCTTTAACGAGTAATAGTTTAAAATCACACGAACCAATGACGTGAGGGTCAATGGTGTAGCTGCTAGAATCCTAGTCACATGCTATACAATAGTACACTCTGAATGTCCATATCCGAATCGGTTTAAACATTATTTTGGGTGATAAAGACTTTTGTATATTTCTTTAATACCATTTACTGTTTTCTTCTAGTATGACCCAAAGGAAACGAACAAGAAAATCGTGACTAGCGTATTTAAACAACCTTAATTCAATAAATTCTAATGGTAATACAAAGTGTATATATAATAATCACAAACTACCCCCTGAAAAAACTCCAAATATAAAAAATTGAATAAATGATTTTATATATAGCATATTAAGTTGGATGGTAAAAACGTTACCTATAGCTTTACGAAAATTCATGATGGAGGAATTTACTTCCAAGACCATTAAGAAATACATATTTCGCATAGGCAACATTAGACATAAGTTTCAATTTCCTAAAAACAACTAATGGAAGCTTTCATTAACTCCAATGTTTTTTCCCCCAACTACAATTTGCTTTCACTTATGAAACATGAGAGCAGGTTATTAATGTTGTTTTCAAACTGCTTTTACCAAACTTGACATGTTTCTAATTCCAAAATTATCATTAAGAGTCCACTAAAATTCTTTGAATTCCAATGCGAAACAATGTAACCACAGTGCATGTCTTCTAGCAAAACCTCAAGACAGATAAATTTATGCCGAGTAATGCATCATTGTTGTAATTCGACATCCAAATTCTTCCTTTTCACAATGGGTGGTCTAGACTTATCTATAGTTCCTTGAAAATTAGCTGAGATTAAACCTTTTGAATGTTGCACAGCATTATTTTTTATTAGTTTAGATTAATTAAAAACAAGTACCAGTTGGTTATATGTCATATCTTTTCGTCACAACTGGCAACAAAATAAAACGAGAATTTGTAATGCCAAACTTAATATCTTTTAGGAATTCTTAATTGTTCAATAAAAATCGCTTATGAAACAAACAAGGACATTTTTTACAACTTCCAAGATATTTGAAAATCTTAAATAAATTCATTATAAATGTTTTGTAAATACGCTCTAATAGGAACTTAATAAAACTTAAATCCTTTAGAATATTGTTTAATGATTCGGAGTTTCAAACTTCCCAACCTTATATGACCCAAAATACTACTACAAAATAAATATAATTCAGCTTAATACATGTCTTTTTTGGCTTCATAACAGCATTGTTTAGAAACAAAGGATAATCAATGAAATTTGATTCTATTGAATTACAGTTTTTTAATACTTCAATGACAATGAAGGTAAGTTTCAAATCACGAATTGTGCTAGTGCAGCTCTATATTTAAACTATTTCAAATGTTATCAGGGGTTCCGGAACTTTTAAAGCAAATGTAATGTCTGTTTTTTGATATACATGTACACACACTGTTGTGCAAATTATTTACAATTAATTACAAATAAATTACTTCAATAAGGTCTAAATTACTGTCAATTTTGATCAAAACTAAATACAATCGTAAATATCTGAATTTTTATTTTAATTCGTGCTTTGAAATTTAAGAATGTCAACTGAGCATTTTTGTACCGTGCAAGGTTTCAAAGAAATAATATTTAAAGGGTGGGGCTTCGTCACGGTTAGGTCCTCGAAGGGAAATTCCAGGATAAAATTGGTGCTTAACACAAATTTAGGCATAAAACCCGACTTTCTCGAGGTTTTAATAATTAAAGTAAATACATTTTGGACTGGGGACACATTTCTTCTGGTGTCCCTTTTCCCTTTCACTAAACTTTAAAACTTACATAATTAAACAGAAAAACCAAAAATTGAAAAATACCATCATTAGTGGATGTCCATAATGGCTTCCCCCTACCAACCCCCTGTTCACATCTTGTCCACATGCCAGCAGATCCCCCTACTCCCCCCTCTCTTGAGGGCGTCATTTTTTATTAGCCCCTTATGCAAGTTTCTACCAAGTTGTACCACAGTTGCTCAAATCGCATGAGCTTGAGAGACTGAGCTGCGTCTCAAGTCCCAGATGCATACCACAGCTTCACAGAAAACCTGCCAAGACGAACTCAAAACAGCAAAATGTGTGTCATCTCCAGCTTTAGCTTAAGCTTGAGATGCAGCTTAGACGAGACAAAGCTTGAGTTGCAGTTAGTTGGGCAACTGTGGTACGGGGGTTAGTCATGGTTTAGGAATGAGTTGCTTAATTTTAGCAAAAGAGGGCGACAATGTTAACATGAAAGCAAATTGTGTAGGTAACAAATGTTCTGAACCATAAATCCTATATATTGTAATACCTCCTTCTACATTTTCCATGAATATATTCCTTCATATTATCCTTGAAAAACGAGGTTTAAAGCAAATCACGAATTTCATAAAGAATTTTTTTTTAGTTTTGTTGTCAAAAAATAACTCGCAATTTTTCAAGCAAAACGAACCAATTTTTTTCTGAAAATAAGCCCACCCTCTAATTAAAAACTCCTTCATTTTACAAAACAAAACGATAATTTTTCTAATTCTTATAGCCGGACCTAATTTTAACAAAATATTTTATAATAAAAAACAAAACTGGTATTTTACCCTAACATTGTTTTAATACGAAATTATACTGAATTTCCCAAACAGTAACCACAAAACTATGCAACTTATTCACACGAGTCGACATTTCAATATAAATTATATTTAAATTTTTAAAATTGTAGATTGAAGATTATTAAAAAAAACCAAATTGTTTACACGTTTCCGTACTTCAAAACTACACTTCACTAATCATTTCGTTCTACTTATTTCCCGATAATTCCTTTTCGAAATAGCTGACAAATCGTTGTTCAAATTACTGTCGTTCAAATAAGAAAACCCTCCCCATCCCAAAACTAATAAAACAGCATGTTTATGTGTTTCCATACGAAAATTGATGCTCAAATTAATACATTGGTTAGGGGTGTTCTTCGTAAAAATAAAAGATGAGTGGGTTTAGTCTGGCAGGGTTTTTTAGGACACCACACCCAATATTTACCCCGGCAATTTTGATTTACTGCAAAGGTTTGAACATTTCCATTAATCAAATCCAACGTCCCTTTTTATCCAGTCATTTTGGTGGTCAATATGCATGTATACAGACTTACTGGATAGGAGCTCTAACCAAATCTCCTTATTGTTAGCAGTTCATTGTCATTAATTACACCCTATTTATGATTTATCCTAATCCTGATTAAAATGATAAGAATATACCCCACCTAATACACCCTCGCTGTGGTTCAGCCCAGTGCTGCTACTTGAGAAACTTTCTATGAACTCGTTCATTCCAGAACGATGGTGGTCAGTGGTCTAAAATTTTCAACTGACCACCCTGTCCACAGAAAATGTAAAAATACGCCCCTTATAAACATCAATCTAAAAACTCTAAAAAATCTAAAAACTGGGTATAATCAAATATTTGTTAAACATTATGAAAGATATTTATATTTTCTTAGAATTGGCGCTTTTTTTGGTTGGTGATACTGACATTATTATGCGTCTTAGAATTGATGATCGATGCCATTATCAGTAATGACGGAATTTTTAAGTTTTTTTATATTTTATGTTTGAGTTTTAAAGGTCAGTGAAAGGGGAATTGGACACCAGAAAAAATGTTCCCCAAGTCCCAAATGTAATTGAATTTTTAAAACCTCGGGAAAGTCGGTAATTATGCCTAACTTTGTGTTAAACACCAATTTTATGCTGGAATTTCCCTTCGAAATCAGGAAATTGCCGTTAATCAAAAAAATCTGGGAAAATGTCGTGGAATTGGTAGCCAGGCTTGTGCTTAGAAATTTATAGAATGGGCCTATTGGGCACATTTTTGAAGGAATTTCGGTGACGTCTTTTTTGAATGGCCCCTAAGTATTGTTATTGTAAATAATAGACTAAGCTCTATTTCGATTTATTATTTAATATGGATTCAACAGAGTTGCCGACATCTAAATAACCTAAAACTATAATTTCAAATTGCACAGATTTTGAGATATGAACAAGCAATTTCAAAATCTGTACAATTTCTTTTTTTCATTCCCTTCGACCCTGAATAATACTAATGCAAAATGTTGAAGAACGGGCAATGAGGCTAGTCTTGAACCAAACTACTACTTAAGTGTTGGTAAAATAATTTATGATGGATGTGTAACACGGTGTACACTTTTTTTTAATATATATATATATATATATATATATTTATATTCCAGTTTCTGCATCTTAAATAAGTTATTCCATTTTAGTCTGGCCTCATTGGCAGCCGCCCATTTAGCATAAAATCTATCGCAGGTGTCATCAATAAAGCCATTGCTCAAGATGTTTTCATGGAAGAAACAGGCTTTCAGATTATCAGAATGACATTCTTCCCACAATCTAAATATCTGAATTAAAAACTAAAATAGAAAAAAAAAATGGAAACTCGAGCTTTCAAACTGCAAGTCAGAGAGGTCACCTGGGCGCAAACGTTTGAAACAATCTCGAAGTTCTAGTGCACTATCTCAGCAAAGTTGAATGACTTCGCCCAACGAATACTTTCACCTGTGTTTCGCTTAGCGCTGTTAACCCCGAAAACATGCAGGAATTAATGCCAAGCTCGTATAGCGAAGGCTGATGCTCAAGATGCCTCTTCAGGTGAGTGGGGGAGGGGTGCAAGGGTGGGAACAGATGAAAGATGGGAAAACGCAGGTATCAAGGATAGGAGTTAGGCATTTAAAAGAAATAGCTGGAGATTATGGCAGCCTCCTAGGCTGCTTTAATTAGTCAGGGTTTCAGTTGCACCATACTGAACCCTACATAGGCAGGCAGTAATTTTCGGTGAGAAATTCAACACCTAGTATAGACGAAATACCCCCAATCCGATATGCTATCGTGGTATGGCGTCGAGAAAATTGGTCGAAAAAATGGTATCAATTAGTACAAACTGGTTTTTATACCGCCAGCATATTATACGGTTGAAACTCGAAAGCGTTATATACACTTACTGATACTTTTCTTGTTACAGCTATACTAAACGTGGTGTTTAGAACACTTTGGTAACATACTAAAGTAAAAATACCAATAATTGTGGTGTTCAATTTCACCCGGATGGAAAACACCAAATATGGGCTATACATATATGGCTAATTCCAAATATGGCTAGACCAGAAATTGGACACGACTGGACACAGCCAGATAAGTCCATAAATGGCCAGGTATGACCATACTTTCCCACATATACATATCTCCATGTATGGCATACTCGCCCACATATCTCCATATATGGCCGTGTATGGCTCATTAGTTGCTAATCAGTGGCAATATGTCGCTTATACATAGCTTAATTAGTATTGCTAATAAATGAATAATCAGTTGCTGTAATTAAGGCGCAAATCGCCCATCATTTGTCAAATATGGCTTATATATGGCCCATCAAAGGCCAATTATGACCCTTCAAAGACCAAATATTGCCATACATGGTTATGTATGGTCATTCAAGGGCCAAGTATGACCCATACATGGCTATATATGGCCCATCAAGGTTTAAATATGGCCCACACATATCCATATATACCTTTTCCACCAGAGCTTACAACAATTTTAAAAGACAAATATTTAACTAATAAATATCCATTTTATTACCAATGAATATTATATATAAACGTTTGAAAAGTTTCTGGAAAGTGAAACTGATTTTTGACAAGGTAGAATATTTAGGAATAGTAGCGAGTACATGCAATTTTAGTGTTGGTTTGTAGCTTTAAATTCTGTTAATTAACAAATAAGACAAACATGGAAAACGTTATACAGAATACAGTTTGTATATGTTTCTCATAGTAGTTTAAATTTAGAGTATTTTGGCATCAATATTATATTTTTTGGAAAAAGTACTGTCAGTTGTAGTGACTTGTACAGTGCTTATCTTGTTTTGTAGCGTTTATAT
Organism: Ophyiulus pilosus; assembly: GCA_033995625.1. Taxonomy (NCBI): domain Eukaryota; kingdom Metazoa; phylum Arthropoda; class Diplopoda; order Julida; family Julidae; genus Ophyiulus; species Ophyiulus pilosus. The sequence continues at coordinate 6,747 of JAUJYV010001356.1, forward strand.
TAGTGATGCTCACAAGAGCTTGAATTGCCTTTTTTTTTGCTCGAAGTTAAAAGCCAAGAAACCTAGAACACATTTTCTCAAATTTTTATATTTTAGAGAAAAAAAAAAAAGAGAATCTCTCACATTAACAATATCTTGTCAAATATGTTTTTTGGAGAATACTTGGAGTTGTAGCGGCTTGCTCATGCATTCGATATACATGTATATAATGGAAACATACCAATGTCTAATAATGGAAAAATACTCTCCTCCCCCTACAAATGCGTTTTTTAACAAAAACGATGCACAAAGATTCTATTCGGATTAATGGTTTACAAATCACTTTTTATTTTGGCCATCTGGCCCATTCTACTGTCTGCGGTTTTAATTCTGGAGCGCACGTAGAAGTAGTATGTTATTTTAAAAAAAAACATTTCCGGCTCACTTTAAAAACCCCTTTAAAAATAAAAGTAAAAACACAACTAGAAATAAAAACATAAAACAAAATACACAACCAGATAACACTAAATAATTTTTAAAAAATACAACTGCAAATAAAAATTAAAAACTTTGAATAAAAAATTGTTATTTTGAAAACTAAATTTAAAGTGAGCCAGACATGGCTTCTTATATACTACTCTCATATAATGCACGCACTGTGTTATCATTTCAGCTTAAATAACTTGTGCAGAATATTATGCTAATTTATTTGATATGTATTACACCAGTTGCACCAGAACAAAACGATCCAGTAAACAAATTTGTATACAGTAAAAGGTGAAAATAAAAAAAACGAACTTCATTGGCAAGATTTTAGTGAAATCGAAGTTATTTCTCTCATACTTAAAGCAAAAACTATTATATTCCTGAACAATAAAATGGCATGATTACCACGCTTTTTATTCACGTTTGAAAATATACGATTGATATTGTATGAATTAAATCAGTTTAAACTGAAACTAAAGTTTGACCATAAAGCTAAGTATATATTTGTAAGTCCTGGTGGTTAATAAGTGGATTTAAAATGCATTGAAATCAGGCCATTCGGAGGTGGACCTGAACAGGGAATTAATTACTCTAATTTGCACGACTAATTATTCAGAACTTGTCGTGCACTTGTTACACCACGCTAATTGTTTCTAATTCCCCATCATTAAATTTGCCCACTGTGCAAATGCGTGACCACAGATTGGCTTTTTTGAAAGGCTCAGGTAGAATGAACATAAAAGAATGTGGTATGAAATTTCGTTCACGATCCAACGTGAAAAAAAAAAATATACCCATGTCCTGTTTGGATAATTTTAAATTTCATTTAGTCAATTTGAAGTACAAAACCTTCACAGAGAGTTCAATAAAATCATATCAGTAACCTACGGTAGAAAAAACTCAATGAACCGTATTTTAACAGGGTTCTCATAACAGGGTCAGATAACAGGGTCTCTTATTAATATTTATGAAGCCTATTTCATACGCATCACAATTTAGAACACATGTTCTACTGCTCATTTGCCTTCTCATCGATTTGACGTCAAAGTACGGTATCAAGATATTAAAAAAAACAATTTCAAATTTGAATATTTTAGTAATGCTTAAGAATTGAACTTCTTCTTCTATGTTAAATTGCAAACATTTCCTTAAATATTAAAATTTTGATTAAGGAAAATATCTGCATATTAAAGATGAAGAAACAAACTATCGTTAGTGGCATATGTTTTGTAATAAAGATTTTATAAGACATAAAATATGCATGGCCTAAAAATTAAGAATGGGAATCCCAACAATTTCGAAGTATACATGTACAGTCGAATCCGCTTAATTGCACAAACCGGATAAATGCACATATTTTGCAAGCCCTATGTGCAACTTTTGTACGGAATTGTGAACGGATAATTGCATAAATCGGTTAATTGCACATTATCGGCTTGCCTAGTCGCTGTGCAATTAAGCGGGCTCGAGTGTATATGAAGCAAACTGGGAAGGTGAAATCAGCCATTTTTTTCCGAACTGCCTTATAGTCTATGAACTGGTGCGTCGCCAAGTGTGCCACAGGAGTTTGAAGGAGGGTCGAAACAATTTAGAGGAACAACTACATAAGATCATGTCATATATACATAGTCATGAAGGGACCTTATTAAATTTAGCCTATGAGTAATTATATCTATAGCCATTATGGATTATTTAATCACTGAATGGTCATACTTAATCAATGAATGATCATACTTAATTAATGAACGACCATATTTAATCACTAAGTGATCATATTTAATCACTAAATGGTCATTTATAGTCATGTATGAATCATATTTATCCATTAAAATATCATATATGGCTAGGTAATGGTCATCTCGTAGCCTCGTAGTGTCCATATCTCACTTTGTTAAATGACAGTAAGTGGACTGACTATTCAAAAATTTCAAGATTCCATTTAAGGACCATATAAGCCAGAAATGTTGGACACACAGTATACATGGCCAAGTGTTGGCATTTATGACCATACAGCTAGCTTATATGGTATTTTATGTCCATATATATTTTGTGCACATACAGTATATATTTTTTTCATCGAAGCTTTAGTGTGCCTTGGCGATTTTAATCCCCTTTTTCAGTATGTCGTGACAATTGGAGACCTTGTTTAGTGTGCCGTGAGTAACAATGTTCTACTTGTACATTGTACATCAGTATTGTATCTCCTACATAGACTGGCACCCTGCCTATGAAATTTCAAAGCGATGCTTAACAAGCATGCAACATATTTGCATAAAGAATGTGACAACCGTGAACGTAGACTTTTGTCTCGCAGCATATAATTCGATTGGCTCTAATAACAGGCCAAACCATTACCCGCGAGGAATTTTTGAAACTACAGTGTAGTCATATGCACACGGATATCAAGAACCCTGCACACAGTGCAGTGCGAATGCCCCTGTTAATTACAATGGGTGATCACAGTTGTCTTTTTTTTTTTACCAACCATAGAAAGTGTTCTTGAAGACACAGATTATAGGCCAATGCCTTTGTCGTGACTTCCTTAAACGCTTCCATTGTTTTCACTTTCGTTTCTTTTCAAACCCGATCTGAACTCGCATGAAATATGCAAAAACGCGGCTATTATTTCTGCGTGAAATGGCCAAAATAATGAATATTGGAGGCCGTTTTAATTAATAGGCACAAGTCATCTTCCCTCTTAACTTCCTCAAAGTGTGAAAATTAGTGCACTATGGTTTCATAATACGCAAGCATAAAGCCACATTGTTTGAAAGCCGGTTCTAGGTCGATACATCCAATAGGCATGTTTGTCAAACAATGTGCCAACTGGTTGTTGTCAATTAATAGTGAAACATGCATCGTGTGGGGTCGTGAATATATACGTGAAAAAAATATCCATCTCCACAACACAATTTTCCAGAAGTTGTTTGCATATAAACACGAAAAAACACTGCAATATTTCCGTGAAAAATACCTCAGTGAAAGTTAAACCGCAATCTGGATTGATCCAGCACCTCGAAACCACAATCAACCAAGGAAGTGAAGCAATGGTTCGATCTGTCTCGGCAGCCATTTGCAAAATGGTAAAATTCAAGGTTTAAACGCCATCTTTAAAATCACCATTTCTTCATGCCCTGAATTTTTGCCCTATGTTTTGTAAATGATGTGAACCCGGATAATTGCACACAGCGAATATAAGCACATAATTTACAAGCCCCATGTGCAACATTTGTATGGAATTTTGACCGGATAATTGCATAAACCGGTTAATTGCACATTTTCGGTTTGCCGGGTCACTGTACAATTAGGCGGGTTCGACTGTGTTTTGATATTAAGAGAGGTAGTAAGTTTTGGTCTACCATATATATTTTCAATTTTTAAAGTGTATCTACTGGAAAAAGTGAATATAATAAATGTTTCCCATAGCTAATCTAGCCATTTGAAGGATTTTAGCAACAAATTGAGCCAGGATTACTGTATTTAAGCAAAACCCGGATAATTACACATTTTCGGCTTGCCGGGTCACTGTACATGGTTACACATGTATACAAGGCTATCTAAACGTTTATACATATATACATATATTATATGTGGTCATACAAAGGCAAATATGGATGTGGATGATACATTTCATACATGATGAACAATTTATTATACTATATAGATACCAATATGGCTCATCGATTGGTAACTAAGGGTTATACATTGCTATGTATAACCCTTAGTTACCAATAGAGAAGCCCATCTTGGCACACTACTACTTCTGCGTTTAAAAATTCAATTAAATATTCCGTGCAATTTTTTTAAATATACAGCGGTGCACATTAGTTTTTGTTTATCTTATTTTTAATTACAGCCTACATAAGAAGGTGTGCGTAAAATCAAAATTTATAAAACTAAAGTTCGTTTACTAGCATAATGCTATAAAAACAGCGGCAGTAATGAAACAAAGCAAGGTACGGAAGTGGAATTACGGTTGGTTTACTCTTTATAATGAATTGGATTGCGTGCAGGTGGGAATTATAAAGAACTCACTATAACGTTCAACATGCAGCCGATCAATTTTTGATTCGCCGAATTCCCCATAGTTGAATATTTGAATATTTAAATACGAGTCAAGCGAATCAAAACAGACACTTGCCAGATATGATTGTTGATATGGTGGTTTTTTTTGGAGCTTTTTGCTACTTGGTAAATCCTTCATTAATTGTAGATATATTTTCAAAATGAAAGCAAAAGACATTTGAAAAATTATGAAATTACAATGAAATAACTATTTTTCATTTTTAATAAATATGCTACCATTGTTTATACATTTCTCGATAGGAGATAGTGCTCTTGACGGAAAACTGAATCTTCTTTGAATATCAGATTTAGGATGGTCTTCAACCGTAATATTTTTCAAGATCTTTACTTAATAGTTTCCTTAAATGTGCAAGGTATTCTGTATATCATTATTAATTAAGTGTTCCGATTTTTGTGTGGCTGACATTCATTGCTAAATCACTTTGAATTTTTATGTGACATGCTTACATTTTATTGAAGATATACACCTGAATACACGTGTGGTGATAAAAGATGTTAGTGGTCATCGTAAGATTTATAACAAAACTGTGCTCAACAACGTAGTACACTTTTAAATATTGCTTTAGAAAACTCTACAGTAGTGGTTCTCAAAACGTTTTGCAATAAAAAAAAACGTTTCAAATTTTAAAAACGATGGAGAACACATTTGCACTATTAAAAATCAATAAAAACATCACAGAGAGTGTTTATGTTTAGTTACTTCAAAACCATGACATGTTAGCATGCACATACAAACCTTCCACGAGTTTTTTATAACATTAGACAATTTTAGCATGCCAACGTCTCTATACTTACCTTAACTTTAATGGCGGGAAGGAAGGAGCCACTCAATGAACTATCCAATGAACTAACTGAACGTAATGGGTGCGCATGCATGGTTCTTCCCTTCCATCCATTAAAGTTAAGGTAAGTAAAAAGACGTTGGCATGCTCAAACTGTCTATTATTTGTTATCTTACGTAATCCATCAATGGGACCCCCATGGAGTCCCCATATTACTGACATTATCGACTGCCAAGCTCTCCAAAACTACGAGATAGCATAGTTGAAGTGATGATCAACAGAAAAGTGAGATTGTACATGTATTAGCTAAAGCAAGAACAACTAACACCTTTTTACTTTTAGCCAGAAAAAAGCAGCCACTATGAAGTTATGTTTTGTCATCTCTTGTAGCATTTTTTTTCAATTTGCCAATGCACGATTATGATCAATTTAACGAAACCGACAAGATGATGCCAAACGTGATAGGTGAGCAATCAACTAATATTAAAAGTTAGATTACCTTCTTGTACTTAAAATTACTCGTGCACGCCTCACTTGTTCTGTTCTCAGCGAACTCAAATTACGAGAAAATTGTAAGACAATATCACAGCCATTAGCTACACCGGCATCAATTTAAGTACAGGCCAAGGTACCCGTCAAAGAGGATGGTTGATGGGCAATCAAAAATGGAACAACAATTTCCTATTCTGCTCTACTAAAGCCGGGTCTCCAACAAAGGCAACATGAGACAAGGTTTGCTGAAACAAATATAGAATAAAAGTTTGTCTATAGTGATGTTTGAGCAAACTTATGACGTTTTTTGTTGTTGTCAGAACCATGGTTTCGACAACATTTCGCTGATCAGGGAGGTGGTCCGGATCAAAGGGGAAAAATGTTGCCATTTTACTGCGCATGCTCAGCCGTCGGCTCAAATGCGGATCTGACCTTAAATTGACCTGATATTGTCTGCAAATGGCGGGCCTTGGTAAAAGCGCCATAAACTGGATACATCTGTTCATTTTATCTGTCAACATTTGGTGGATACATCTTTGCATTCATCAACATGTTGACGGATTCATTGTTTTAGGTTTGGGTTTGAGTGTTTGCATGTTGCCTTCAGTGGAGACCCGGTTTTAGGGCAGCCAAACTAAAAAAGACCTAAAATCGTTCTCAATCACTTCTTATACTAATATTTTCATGCCAGTAAATTATAAAATAAACTTCAGATATTTCATTACAAATGTTAATTAATATATTTATAACAATAACTGTCATCGTTTCAAAATTATTCTAAATACGTATCATATGTTTTCAAAGTGTATAGGTCATGTCATCACCTGCAAATCTTCCCGAAGCCGCCCTCACAACAATGAAAACATTGTTTATACTCTTTTTCAAATATATGCGATTTATACAAAAATCTTGTTGAAATAATACATAATGGAAAATGCCTTCTCAAATCGTACTTTCCTTATACCCACTTTCTTCCCAGTTAAATTGTATATAGCATACAATAATTTACATAACTCTATGAAGCCGTCATCAAAACAATGAGAACATTGTTTATTATCCAATAAATATGACAATTTCTAACTTAAATCGTGTGAACTAATTTAACGTAATGCGGTATTTGCAATTTTTAAATTGTACAACTTTGTGTGAACAGAATACTGCCCTATATAATTTTTCTACATATAAAGTTACACCACATGATAGAGTAATTTTTGAACCGAAATTGATGGGAATATCCTTGCACTTAGTAATGTGGTCATATTTGGAAAGAGTGGCTTGGTCAGTTTCGGATAGTAGTTTCATATACAGTCCTCAAGTTTAATGCGATTTCAAGACAATGACCTTTACAAACTCAAAAATAAACCATGCAAATTAACTTGACCTATGCCTCAGAACGCATCAGTCCATGACACCAGGACAAAAAATGGCCAAAGAACCGCCTTCGACATTAAAGTGCGTTGCATATAAAATCCATCCAAATGGCTCTGCACAATGTATAATGTAGCTAAACATCTATTTAATATTCAAGCTCATATTTGTTAAATTAAGGTACCCAACCGGCTGGACATCTAACAAGGGGCGTCAAAATATGGCATAATGGTACTACCAGGAATGTTTTCACAGACATGTGCAATTATACATTTTTTTGGCCAATGGAGGTTCCTAGTAATGGGGTACGATCTTGTTAACTCATGCCAGTCCAATCACATTTGCATTAAAGTGAAATTAATCGCACATGAACATGATTAGTTCTGATAACATCCCTAAAGCTCAATATGTATTTCAAGTTAAGAATGAAGAATGCCAGTTGAAAATACCCTACAGGTTGACAAATAGATACATATTAGATAGACAGTAGAGATGGTCACGTAACTAATTCTGAGATTAATCGAGTGTTGAAATACTGCAGTACTGAATAGTTGCTATGAACTTTTGTGCTCAGTGCTCCAGTACTACTCATCATACATATGTATATATGTATTGAATCGCCCAACTTTTCTACATAGTGTGGATATTAAATATTTAAAAATGGGTATTTATGCGATTTTTAATAACGAAAAGTTAAGTTTTTTTTATTACTGTTATATTTATTTTTTTAAAAAAAACATAATTATGATTAAATTATGTTGAGAAGCCTTATTCAATGCAATTGATACAATAAAAGAACAGTTCGTACATCAAGGCGTACATTCAGTTTCCACTGAATGCAACATGCAACACGCAAACACCAAGCATTCAAAGACTCAAACCCAGACTTGAAACAATGAATCCGGCAACATGTTGATGAATGCAGAGGTGTATCCACCAAAAGTTAAAACATGCGATCCTTGCTATAAGTTCGTCTGCACGCCGTCTGTTAATTTCAGGCCAGGTTCGCATTTGAGCCGTCGGCTGAGCATGCGCAGTAAAGTGGCAACATTTTCCCCCTTTGATCCGAATCGCCTCCCGAGCGATTGGCGAAATGTTGCCGAAACCATGGTTCTGGCAACAAAAAACGTTATAAGTTTGTTCAAACATCATGGTAGGCAAACTTTTATTCTATATTTGTTTCAGCAAACCTTGTTGACTCATACTGACTTTGGGTGGAAATCCGTTTTGAATAAAATAATTATCGGCTGTATGGTGAATAATTCTAATGTTTTTTATTTACAGCTAATACTACGTGTAAAGTAAATTTTCGATAAAACTGCAAACACCGATGGCACACCTGTGGATCATTTGCGACACACCAGTTGAAAAGCACTGCTCTTCAGTGATGTTAATTTACAGAAGAAAAACTATTACTTGACAAAAAAACATAAAAAGCATACATTGCATGCACTCACTTTTCTTTAATCGAAATCACGGCTTCTACCAGTTAACGTGATTACCTTAAACCTCTATTGAAGAATTCCTGTTTTGTGCAGTAACACAGTACAGCAAACGTGTCCAATGGATTTCTATTCTACCCATGACATTTTTGCATTCTTAGGTAAAATTTGCAGCGAAAGCGCAGGCTCATCTAAGTAGGTTTCATTTTGGGCAAACATTTGCGAGGAGTTCAAAAATCCTTTTCTTTGAACACAATACCAGCTCAAATCAACAAAAGCTTTACATTTACAGCTTTAATACGATTAGTCGTTGCATGGTAGCCTTTATGCAGTTGTGGAATAATGGTGAACGTGCAATATTCAGAGAATGCTGGTAATCAACATTAATTAATTATAGCGAGTAAACACTCTCACATCAACTTTCACATATAGAAAGTAAGTGCAATGGTTCTTTTGAACTCTCGTCCATACTACTGTACATTGCCAGTGTTAAATTTACAAGGGTGTACACATTATAAAACATACAGTTAAGTATTGTTTGTATTCCATATACAATTTATGGCTTCATGAACAGTTAACGTCGGTCGAGTCATTAAAGGTCATTGGCAAGTCGCGGTAAAAGGAAAATTAAACAGTAACAGTAAACCATGAAGTGGTTATAAGGTCAAATCATTCAACCTATTAATAATGTAAGGCTATTAAATAACGAGAAAACCTGTTAACAGGTCCAAACTTTTTCTTATTAACATGGTCTCTTGGAATGATTTCTTATACATTTTTAACAGTCTCTGGAGTAATTAGTTTTTCACTAAAGACTCCCATTTTCCAATAAGCTCACTAATACAATGGCTAACTGAAGCGCAATGTAGCCAAGAAAACATTTGTGTTCCTAAATTCCTGAGCATGTACATAATTTTTGTCTATTCGTATATATATAACTTCTGTTGCTCATAACACAAAGAAATAGCAAGAAACATGTATTATATAGTCGACATTTTAGCAAAAAAACCTATGATTTCTCTAGAAGAAAATTCAGTGTTGCCAACTGAAGCTCAATGTAGTCAAGAAAACATTGTGTTCTTAAATTTCTGAGCATGGACAATATTTTGTCTACTCAAGTATAACTTCTATTGCTCATAACACAATGAAATAACAAGAAACAAATATTTATAGCTTGCATTTTAGCAAGTATGTGGCAATATCAGGTTATCTTGTATACGTTTCCTTTATTGACTCGTTCAATTAACATCACGAAGCCATCAACCGGAATCCTATTACATTTAAGCAAAGGCTCAATAAATAGAAGAACAAATAGAGGAGTTTAGTCAAAGACCGTCCTGGAGAATTCCGCTGACCAAAAGAAAGAGAAGTAGTTTTAATAGGGGGAAAAAGAAAGAATGCAGGTGTTGTCGTGTCTTAGGTGGTAAATCCGCAATAACCAGTCCAATGGCATTTACACCTAGCAGTTTCTCAACTTGTATTTTGTTTTTATACTCTTTATCTAACAAGATCTTGACTTGGCCAAGAAGCAAACGATTCGAAAATCTTCACCTGATATAATCTTAGGACGTAGTCGTACAAAAGCACCGAAAGTTCTGGTTTGCTACTGACCAAAAATAATTGCACTTGTTTCCAGACATTGTTTTTCTGTATAAGATTACCACCGTATGCAAACGTTACACAAGAACTAAAAAACCTAATTTCTAGTTCCTAGAAATGTTTGGAAACTTTTCAAGAGTTGTAGATGTATTCTGCACGCTTCTAGCAATCATTACAGTGGGGGAAGATAGTACGAGTGTCTTGAAAAATAAATGTGAGAAAACAACTGCAAAGCATGTCTATGTAACTTTCCTACAATTATACAAATAAAAAATAGAACTAAACATATGTGATGTATTGTTGACATAAGAAGAAAAGAGAAACACAATTAAGATAACATATAACGTTTTTATATCACTACGAGTAGTGTAAACTTTGGTGAATATAAAGTTATATGTGCTAAACATAGCCTGAGTATGCAGAAATGTTACAATTATCCTGTGTATAATTTCTATGAGGGTATTTATGGTTTAAAAAGTTTGATGCACAATGGTTTGACTCACAAATTTATACACTAAATAGGATTTTGAGCCAAACACGGTAAAATATGTATGATGTTAAAATATATTATGTACCAAAGATGTTGGTAAAATCTTTGTAAAAATTAATATTTTTATATTAGCATAATAACAAGAAAAACACTCCCAAACACCAAAATTCACCAATGAGCAAAATAAAAATCCCTCTGAAGTTTTGAAAGTTTTATCCCATGAAGTTTTGAAAGTTTTATCCCATGAAGTTTTGAAAGATACAGCATGTACTCTGAAATTCTGAAAGCGTCAGTTTTGATGAATTCAAGAATTTCGCCAAGTCACCTGACCAAGTATACAACGTAGTCGTTATCAGTATAGACTCGTTTGGACTAACCTTATAACACGAAAAAAACTACAAACAGGTTCATGGCGTTGGGTAAAATAACCCACTGCAACATTGTTTCTTATCTAAGGGTTCGAACACAGCTCCGCACTCCTGGTGATGTCGCCTTTGCAATTCTGTGAGCGAATCATCATTTGCATATAACAGAGACAGCAACACAAAAAATCAATTAACCTGTCAAACTCATTTTTATGGCCACTTACTTCTCTTTATGTGAAGTGACACCCCGCGGTCTTCTTAATTGCTTTTGGGATCCACGTGGACACAGTGCACAACGGACTGAGAAAGTGGATGTTACAACAGCCGAAATATTTTCACGACTTTCAAAATTCATAACTGATCGGGGTCCGTGTTGTGAGCAATTTCCCCTCAGAAACAGATATAGAATTATCTAATGCTACTTTTAACTATTGGACACGAAAACTCTTAGGCTAACCAGTTATCCAACCTAACAACTAAGCTAACAAGTTGGTACCAGTACCAAAGAAATTCTTTATCATACAAGGTTTTATGCAGAAATTTGCATACATTCCATTCTTTGAACTTACAGTGGAACCTCGCATAACGAGCATAATTGGTTCCGGAGTCTTACTCGTAATGCGAAACACTCGTTAAGCGAAACAATTTTTACCATAGAAATTGATGTAAAATACGATAATG
>JAUJYV010001357.1:0-18505 GCA_033995625.1 Ophyiulus pilosus
CCACAGGAGAGTAGGTGTCTTGGAAGTCTATTCCGTACCTCTGACGAAAACCAAGCGCCACCAGCCTGGAACGATGACGAAGTACCTTCCCGCTGGCATCACGCTTCCGGGTAAAGACCCGACCCGTACCCAGTACTTTCGTGGTCTTTCCTTTCTTCACTCTCGTGTAGACCTTCCTCTTCTTGAGTGTGGATTTCATCCTTCATGGACTCCTGCCATTTTTCTGAATCCTCTTCCCTGAGAGCTTGCTCTTATGTGACAGGGTCTGCTACATCGATGTGATAAAACTCCACTCCGCTTAGTGGTGACTCATTGTCCGAGTCTTGTTCACTTTGCGCAGATTCTGGCGTTTCCTTCATTTCTGGTGTCTGCGACTCTTCTGTTAATCTTGTCATATCCCATACCCCTTGGTACGGACTTTGACTGAAAAATCGATTCGGCTTAACACATAAGGAATCCCTCTTCGGTCCATAAAGCCTTTACATTGAGTGGATGTCCGAAGGCAATCTTTTCCATAATTCATGGTCACCAGACGACCCCCACCTACCCTCTAGGCAATGGACCGGTACCAGAAGATTTCCTCCGTTCCCCCGGAAGGCGGTTTCGATTCCTCTTCTCTGGAGCTGAACCATTCATCACCTGACAGGTGATGTGATGTGGTTGTCTTCACCTCTGGTAGTACCCCCAGGTCAGTTTTATCGGTTCCAGTATCTGATTCTGATATTACATCTCTTTGGGTATACGATGTGTCTGAATCAGAATCCAATGTGAGGTCCATATACTGATTTGCAGTTGATATACTGTCCTTTGATTGATCCTTCTTTGTCTTGATACGACTTGACCACCTTAACTTTTTGATGGGTGAATCCTTTTTAGGCTCTTTGGTTTTCGTTGCACTTTGCTCATCAAAAACAACACTTGTGGCCTCCAAAACCTTCTGTCGTGAAGGGCACCAGATTCTCCAACCCCGGGAATGGAGAGCGTATCCTATCAGGATTCCTTTCACTGCGGTATCTTCCAGCTTATTTCCTCTGATTGGCTTCGGTATCAAAACATGCGCCTTACAGCCGATCTTCCATAAATGTCGCAATGATGGCTTTTTGTCATAATGGAGTTGGAATGGGGTAATTCCTCCCAAAATGTCTCGTGGATACCGGTTGTATAGGTACACTGCGGTCAACAGAAACTCTGCCCAGAAGGTCTGCTCGAGATTCGCATCCTTTCAAAGTTCTCGTACGATACCCAGTAAAGTACGGTTAAGTTTTTCAGCAACCCCATTCTGCTTTTCGGGAGTAGATGTTTGTCCGTTCGTGGATTATCCCAATGTCGTCAAGAAAAAAGTCCATTTTTTCGTTGCAAAACTCTGTTCCCTGATCAGTGCGTAGCCTACACACCTTCAGGTTTGTCTGCCGCTCTATTCTCTTTATATATTTGGAGAGGTTGTCAAAAACTTCCCCCTTGCTCTTCATGGGATACACCACGACCCACCTCGACCAGTCTTCGACCACCGAAAGGAAATATTTGTATCCTTGATGGGAAGGAGTTGAAATGGGTCCCCAAACGTCGCAGTGTAGGAGTTCCAGCATCTTGGTGTTGTACCTCTGTCCAACAGATGGTGATGACCTCCTCACACTTTTGCTCTCCTTACAATTGTCACAGTAGAAATTACTATTCTTGAGTACTGGCATTCCGACGACTACTCCGTACCTGGACATATTCTGGACAATTTGTGGGTTGAAATGCCCAAACCACTCATGCCAGAGGATCAGTTCATTTGTATCTTTATCCTCTGTTTGACAGATCTCGGCCGGCTTGCTGAGTTCTAGTTCAGTTCGGTCGACAATGGTGGGCTGTATCTGAAGCTTGAAGAGACCTTTATCACTCTTAAACTGTAGAATCTCCTGATTCCGTCGGTTTTTAACAGTGATTTTTCCGTCTCCTCCTGTCCACGTTAAGCCGGCCTGGTTAGCTTGGAAACCAGAGATGAGGTTCCGTCGGCCTGATGGGGCATACCCCACATTGTTCAGCTGGACTAAACGTGTTTGGCTGTAAAGTTCATTTTGAAGAATCACGGTCCCAACTCCAATGATGGCAAACTCCCCCTAGTAACTTTTGAGATTCCTGGGGGTAATCCGGAGTAGGTCACTGAACCATCGTTTATGGGTACATAGGTGTAGCGCAGCACCTGAGTCCCATAGCCACTCATCTGCTTCAGAGGTGTTCTCTTCTGTGTTGCCTACGAAGAACGCATCAAACTCTTTCGAAGAATTTGATTCCTGTGTCACATTGTGTAGTTTGCTAGATCTTCTATTTGGCCGTTGACAGTTTCTAGCATAGTGGCCAATTCCGTTGCAATTGAAGCACTTTACTGTTTTTGTCTTCTCCGTGTTAGGTGATTTAGAAGGTTGTCTTTCAGATTTACATGTGAGTTGGCATTTAGTCCAGTCGCCGTTCTCGAAGGCGTCCGGCTTCAGCTATCAGGGCCCTTTTCACCTTGTCTGTGGTGAAATCCGAATCCACCAGTAAGTACAACTGCTGTGCCATGTGGTCATACGTGTTCGTCAGACCATCCAAAATTTGAAATGCCAATTCATCGTCAGCATATGTTCGGTTGCACTCGCGTAGTTCTGCAGCAGCTTTCTCCACACGGCATATATACAGTTCCATGGACTCACTAGTTGACATCGAAACTTGGAAAAACTTCCGACACAGAGCGGCGATGTGGGCACGGGTACTTGGTTCAAATGTGTCTTTTAAGATGTCCCAGACATCTAGTGGAGTTCTCACATCCGAAACCAGCTGTTTCACGTTGTCCGATAGTGACAAATACAGCAGGCCTAACGCCTTCGACTGCTCCTTTTTCCAAACTTTTAGGTCATCCTTTGATGATGTCATAGGATTTGGTGGTTTGACTGTATGGTCTATTGCATCTGACAAGTCCTTTAATGCAAGCAGCATGGCCATATACCTTTTCCAGGAATGGTAGTTGGGTCCATGCAGCTTCTCAATCCGGAATGATTCCTTGGTTGACATCTTGAAATATCAGGTGGGTTGGTTTGTGAAAATGTCACACTCACACTGAAGCACAAAATCTTCTTTTTGAAAAGTCAGTCCCAACAGCAACAGCCAGTAACTTCCAGGAAAGTAAATGTTCACAGGTCAGGCCAATCTTAATCTTCCACTGCGCAGTGGAAGCGTGCTGGGCCCATAACCTTGTTGATATTTGTTGGCAGAAATGTAGACCATTGTGAACATTATTGATTAATTGGATAAAACTGTTTAATGCAAATCATAAAACTAGTGGCAGCTTGCCTCTTAATAAACTTGAACAAAAAACTCACTTGATTACTCATGTTCCCTGAACAAAAACAATCTCTGAACTGCACTCCCTGAGTGTTGGTTTTAGAATGAACAATTTTTAACAAAGGGAAAAATGGCTGACAAGAAAAAAAGTCAGTGTGACCTCTCTAGGTGACCCAATATTCCCCATCATGCAGGTGGACCACTCTAAACATCACAAAAATTCCTACAAAATGCTTATTAATTACATTTGCACTTTTGCTATAATCACGCATTTTAATGAGTTAAAATAATTAAATGCCGAATTTCCCCATAGACTAAATCTGTCACGCCCTTTATTCTTTAAAGTTGGCCGCGTGGCACATATACTAATTGAAAGGGGATGGGACCGTAACCAGGGGCACGTATATCCTGAAATACTAAACCCCTCGTTCTACAATAATCAGGAAATTGAGACAAATAATGACCTACTGGTGGAATATATTGGATTTGCGATGCCGCCAAGTCACCCTGTATCTGTAAGAATGTTCCTGAACCTGACAGATCTTTCACGGGAAGGGTCCGTTAGCTTGGCTATCATGCTGGAAACCAATAAAACGGATGACTCACCCGCAACACGTGATCGGATAAAGGTACCTAAGAGGCCCAACCTATTAGCCACGGTCCCTGGCTATAAAAGGCGAAGTCGAAAACACATCGTTACAGTTCACTTCTAAACCTGCTAAGGAAAAGTCACTTTCTTTATCGGGTGCGCGACATACGAAAAACGATGTCCCAACCGCAAATGGCACAAGGTGCCTTAACGGTGGCAAACGTAAAAAGTTTCCGCGGAGGCAGCAAAAGCTGACCAAGTCATGAAAAGTGGAAATGTTCCCAGGTCCGAGGACGGAGCAGATTCGGTTATTGGACAACAAATTTTGACCTAAATCAAAAAAATTCAACGCGAACATCGTGTGGACACGGAATTCCTTCAAACTTTACTGTTTTTTACAGCAAGCGACCAAGACTTGCAAGCTGCCCTCAGTGATGGTACACAGCAGACGCCCACCGGATCCACAGCGCAAACCAACGTCCCAGGGACCCAAAACCCGGCGGAGGATCAGCCCTTGGAATTACCGGCCACTAACATGGCTCAACTCATCCCAGTGGCAACTGTAGCAGTGAACCAGATGAGACAGGCGTGGAACACGGATACCCAAATTTTGGTGACTTTTCAGCGTTGCACCCTAGTGTGGATGCTCCGCTCACCACAAAGAAGCTACTCGACGCCGTAGCTACTACAGCATCCGATTAGACCACATGGCGGCTATCGAGACCAGGGAGCTGAAAACTCTCCAACGGCAAGTTCACAATCTTACCGGAAATATTACGATTCTACGGAACCAATATCGAAAACTGGAGGGCCGATATGACCAACTTTCAAAGATTGCTGAGACGTATTAAAACCGAGGAACAGACGTCTACGGAACGATGCTATCCACAGATTCCAGTGACTCTTCCGTTCGGATTGCTCCGCATATCCAACCAGAGGCCGTTACCCCAATAACAGCGCTCAGAGGCTCTATCCAAAACTACATGCAAGAAATGGCAGGGACGGTCATAATATATGGATGGCCGAAAATAACCACACCGCCGGAACGGGGCATGGCAAGCACCTCCACCACCCTCATCACCCCGGAAGGTAAGCCTACGGGCCCATTTTCTTGGTCCTCTATTGAACCCTCCCCTAACCCTGCATTCTCGCCTGTCGTAGGCACTATGCCAGTCACGGTCAGCATCCAGCGCCTACCAGATCCACCAACTACACCTGTTCCACGGACCTCCACAAGTGAAGTTCCAGGAAGATGAGTTGCCCAGATGTCTACTGGAGGACGCAAACGGACGCACAGCCCTAAAGGTCAACAGATGGAGTATCACCCAAAACCTGCACGCTCTGAAATTCCGGTTCGACCGACTCCCCCAAGCAACCACGACCAACGAGCAGCACAGGATTTCTTAGAGATACACGCATCCCCACGATTGATGGAGGAGCCCACACCGACAGCGACGACCTCCTTACTGCCCGGACATAGTCATCCCATAAGTCCAACACCTAAAAGGAAGAAGACTTCGACAGCTGCCTACACACCAGCCAAGGAACATCCAAAATGGTCGATTTATAGTGCAAGATCCGATCGCCCTCCCACGTTGGAACAGTACCTTATCCGTCGCGTACAATTGTAGCCAGCCCAGCCTTACTTGAGGAGTATTGGCAGTTGCAGAAGCAACTATCGGAGATACCACCGGAGAGACGATATGTATCACCCAGGGAAGGAGATCTCGACTACACCCCCTGGCAGAAACTGGTAAGGTTCCCCTGTCCCGGTGGGCAGAAGGAGTGTTGCTTCTGGTGTGCTATCCGAAGCAAGCACTATGAGCACTGCTTCCACTGGGATGGGGCATACCCCATACCACCTTCACGAAAGAAGACAACGGCAAACAGAAGACTGTCCTGCACCATAAATGACACCACACTCGATATGTTGGATCTGATGCTGAGAAGGATGTTTCAACCGGATCCCGACAAGGGAGAAGAACAATAATGGAGATGATCACCCAAACTTACGGAACACTAGTCCACTTGCCGTAACGACCAATCACTAGACCAGGACACCGGGAACTACATCCAGGCATGCTCTCTTAGTTTTTGCCTTCAAAAAAATGTTTTGTTCTCAAAGTTTGTTTATATATAGCTTACTACCTGTTTACTGTTTTATGGTTAACCAGACAGATTCGATTTCTCATCTGTGTAACACACTAGGTAATTTACATTACAATATTGCCTTAATCCACCTTGGTCTTAAATTTCATGTTCTAGTAAAATCATATTCTCCCAGATAAGTTGCAAATAACTGTGTATACTTTTTTTATTGTACAAGGCGAAATAAAAAGCTTGTTACACTTAAATTCTCAAACGGAGTGTCGTACCTTTATTTTATAACTTCCATCCTGACCTTTACAGTATCCCATCTAAGAAATTATGGTTTATGTGGGGGGGGGAGGTTATGGCGGAAGGATCTAAAACAACGGGAACAGGTCAAACCCAGCTTAGCAGAAGTCGTTTACCTACCTGAACTCGTACTTAAGATGGCCTGATAAGATGATAAGATGGCCTTAAGATATTTGGGTGAAAAACAGAAATACCCCGAAAACACATGTGCACGGGTTAATGACATAAATGACATCACCCACTGGCACAAGGAAGACAAACAGTTTTTCAAATAAAGCGCTCGTGGAAGTGGTGCCATCTAGAAACAACAAAGTGCAACGCGCAAAATGCGAAGAATTCATATATCTCCAGGATCTGGAAGTCATCAGAAGACGGGAATGACAATATAACGACGATCAGAACCTAGAAAACCTGAAATAAACACTCTTCGGACCTAACAGACTAAGACCTCTAACATTTCAAAGGGAATTCTGTGATTGGTTGCACTCTGCCCCTGACCTACATAGATAAACTGGTGACGATGAGTGCGATGAGTCGTGCATTGAATCACCAAATAAGTGGTAAGCAAGCTGAAAGTTATAAATAGAGTGGATTTTTGGGAGGAGTTATGCAGACCACGAGTAAAGATCCCAGGAGTCAGATGTATCATCAGAATGGTAGGATTTCGATTCATTTTCACGTTGTTATTTTGGATGTATGACTTAGTTTATTTTAGCTAAGCAGTCAATCCGCTTCAATTTGACTTAGAATATTTTCATCAATTGACTTCCGAGTTTGGACGTAGCATTACTTTGAATTTAGTATATTGGAATGTTTCTTGCATTTGTATTAGTATTGAGATTCTTTTTAAGGATTATATCATGATTATTGATTACGCATCGAAAAATAAGGAATTGTATTAGTCTTTAATCATGTTTGTGTGATTTCACCACCGGGCCCCAAAACACTTTTGAAGGCCAGTGCATTCAACATAACCTCTCTCGATGTGTTAACATGAACCTCTCGTTGCTCAGACGGGCGGTGGGTGACATTAATGTAGCATGGTGTTGGCCTACATACAATCAGGTAATTGAAACTTGTCTTTTAGCTTCCACAGAAAGGGACCAATGTGTCTTATGCTAATTTTGTGTATGACAAAACTAAGAGAAGAGTTCCAGTGGGTTACATTAAGGATTTTGTTGTGGAAGATTTTTGCAAGAGAGATCTTCCAAAACCATGTGAGGTTTTCTGGTGCTCTGATGTTGAGCAGGCTCAGAAAAATAATTTAATTCTACTGAATCTTGCACAAAAGCAAGTTTACTCCAAAAAAAGCAAACAAAGAATGTGGCTATTTTAAAACAAAACCACTGATTATTTCAGGTTGGTAAACTGAATGTGTTTCAAATAATTGTAAAATGTCTGATTTGTTTAAATAAGTTTAATTCATAATGAAAATTGCGTTAGATTTTGTGGAGACGTTGGACAAAAAGATTGCAGCTTATTCTGAACCACTCACTGAAGACAACTCAGATTGTGAAGAGGCAGCAAAGGAGATTAAAATAAAAAATGTAATCTTGGTGGTGTATTCTTGTGTTTCAGCTAATAAATTCTAATTCTAAGCTCCATTTCCACATTTGTAGAGAATGCAATCTGCATCTATGGGAGTCCCTTAACATATCTATACCTAAACATAAAGCCACAGCCAATGAAGAGGAAAAAAACGACGAAATAATGTGGCAACATGGAAGAGTGTTATACTGGAACAAGAGGTGAAACAACTCTGGGGACTAAATTTTCAGCTACAGGATGTAGTATAAAACATGGTACGTTTTTGAGGTAAAATCCTTTAAACACGTTGAACAAAATACAGAATTTCAGATGACAGATTTTTCACATTTAGTAAATGATTGGGTAATTTGGTGGGGTTGGAAGACGGCAGGGCCCAGACGTCTCTCATTTCCTCCCATAGGTCCGCCGTGGTGTTGCGGCCATGGAGTAGAGTCGGCTCATTTGTGTGAACTCCAGGGGGATCTCCCCCTTAGAGTTCAGGACCTGCACTCTCGACGAGTCACCCGACCACATCGCCGACCCTCCCTTAGCGATTTGGGAGGCCGAGATCAAGTTGCGTCTCCCTTTTGGGGCGTACGCGACATCTCGAAAGGTATTGATGATTACCTTGCCAGACACCAGGCTGGACATCACCATGGTGCCCTTTCCCACAATCTGGAAGCTGTCGGTGTACCCTGCCATATTGATGGGCCAACACGGTACGTAGTCAGCGAACCATCTGCTATCCGAGCATAATGGAGACCCCGACACCAGAATCCCAGATCCACTCACGAGACATCGGAGTGGTCTGGTTGGCCTCGGCAACAAGAAACAGGTTCGACGATGACCATTCATTGGCCAGGTGGCCTCCTCGTCGCTGGGGTCTAGTCCCTTGAGTAGGCCCCCCTGTAACCTGAGGCCGTGCCAAAGGCCCACCGGTTGCTGCCAGACGATCCTCCGTAACGCCCTTGGCCGAGGGACAATCCATCTGCATGTGACCCTTACCACCACAACGGAAACGTGTGCACGATACGTTGTTCCCCGGCCGGTGGTGTGGACCTGCCAAGGGTGTTCGTGGCAGACTTTGAGGATGTCTTGGATGATAGGATATTACTCCTTGAAACCAACCCGCTGGTTCCTGGTACCCTGACCTGCTCCACGAAGCAAACGCTCTGTGCTTCGGCGATCAGGGCCTCCTTCACCCGTTTGAGGGTAAAATCCTCGTCTGATCATGCGTTGATCAACTTTACTTTGAGCGCGAACAAAGGCGGTAATCTCATCATCATCTGGAAGGTGAAGAGTATTTCTGGCAAAGGTACTTTTTATGCCGCGTCTCCACTACACTAAAACGTGAACAAAAAAGTTCTTGAACATGTTTTAGTGAAACAATTTAGAAGAACAAGTTTGCCTACCGTGATGTTTGAGTAAACTTATGATGCGTTTTTTTTGTACAAAATCCATGTTCCATGAACATTGGCGGTCCGGATCAAAGGGAAAAATGTTGCATTTGGAACATTTTTACTGGGCATGCTCAGCCACGCGACCAGCCATGCGAACCTCAATTTAAAAATATTGTGGAGACGATGTGGAGTACTTGAATCGGTAATTATTTAACTTGTATGTAAATATAGTTTTTTAATAATGTGTTTAATAATGAGTTGACAGTTTATTACAGTTAATTCCACTTAATCTGGATCCAACACCATCTCTGATGCAAAAGAGACCTCAGGTTTTGACATACACTTCACTCGGTATACCGAGTGAAGTGTATGTCATAAAAGTGTATTAACATGAATTGTCTAATTTGACTTCATAATCTTGAGATGTATAATACCTCTGAACTGTCCTATATATCATTTTACTCCACTTACACTGCATTACCAATACGTTTCACCTGAACTACTCTGCACTGTCTTGACATGTCACTCCACAAATAATCCACATACATTGCATCAAAACAATGTTTCACTTACCCTGCACTACAACTCGCTTGCATTAATATTACGCTTCACCTGCTCTGCATGCACTGCACTACAACTCGCTTGCATTAATATTACGCTTCACCTGCTCTGCACTTTACTACAACTCACTTGCATTGCACACAGTGACTACACTGCATTACTCTACATGTACTGTCCTCGCATTTCGGGCCACTTGCACTGCTTTAACACCACGTTTCATCTGAACCACGCACTTCACTATACAGCTGATCCACACTGCATTACACTGTGACAACCCTGCCCCAACATTTCATTCCAATTAAAGCTGCATTAACCTACTCTGCACTGCACTACAGTGGTACTGTCCTAATATTGGGTGCGTATACCCCATATGTATGTTAGTAGACATGGTCCTGGTAAGCAGCATTCTTTAAAAATATAACATCTCAGGTCTATAGGACCAATGGAACATCTCAGCTTCTCCTCAAAGGATCCCATTACAGTGGAACCTCGCATAACGAGCGACGTTTTGAATAACGAGTGACGTGGATAGGGGAATCCCCGAATTGTTAGATGGAACTTTTCGTGTCATTGGTACATCAGTCTGTGTTTCGCTTAATGAGTGTTTCACATTAAGAGTAAGACTCTGGAACGAATTATGCTCGTTATGCGAGGTTCCACTGTACTTTATTAATGTGAAATTAATAGCGTCGGTAAGCTCCCTCGAATATTGGTTGGATTCTTTCTATCAGCAAATAAACTGATGGATTCTCAACACTTATCATTAAAAGTAACATTCCAGAGAGTAACATTTTGAAAGCGGGGATCCAGGAAGTGCCGTTGACAGTATTTCAACCTGGAGGGAGGGAGCTACCTGTGGGGCCCGTGATCATCGTATACCCGTTGTTAATAGATCCAAAATATCTAAGGGTTTCATTAATTAGAAGGAAGTGTTGACTAATGTCCAGGCAAATTTAGCTTTTATTCTTTCATGGAAAAAAATACAGACGCCTACTATTTGCGTAAACATTTGTAAATGGGTTCCATATGGTCTCGGACGCCATTTTGTCTTGCAACAACTCAGAGATCAACCAGTCAACATAATGAGTTTCATTAACCTTTGACAATTTAAGCATTCGGCATACCCTGATTAATTCAATAAATAAACTGAAGATTGTACAAAAAACTTGCTAATTAAAATCAGTTCCCATTGTGAAACATCACATGTCGATAACCACAGTAAAAAAATAAAATGTGTTATAGTCTCAATAATTCGCATAGCGCCGATTTATCATAATAATCCATTATGGTATTTCAAGCGATATGTAGTTTTAGATAAGTAGGTAACAATAAAACACTACAAATTTGGAAAATTGACTTTAAACTGGGGCCTTTGGCTCCTTCTGGGTTAAGTTGCCAGCCGCCTGTCCAGAATAAGCGGATTAGCGGCCGAAATAACCGGACCAAAAACATGTGCGAATGTACTGTCCGGATTTGTTCTTGACAATTTGGCCCTAACAAATGGCTGCCCAGATTAACCAGTGTCCAGATAAAACGGAATCGACTGTATATGTAGAATATGCATTTTCAAATTTCTCCCGTACCCACCCCAGATTGAAAAATTTGGCGTTATATACAGTGCATGTGGTCAGCTTCATACAAATGGGGTCAGACTATTCATTACTAACTTGGAATTAAATGATAATGTAATATATATTTACTTACATCTTGTATCTAAGGATTAAAATGCCACTTGGCACGAAGGACGCAGTGATGGTTTGCAGTGCTGCAGCAGATATAATACTTGCTGAAAATGCAGAACAGCAACGGAAACGCCAATGGTGGACGAGACGTTTATTCCAAAAAAGAACAGGAGGTTTACTTTTATCTGAGCTAAGGATGGAAGACGCTGCTGGATTCAGAAACTTTGCCAGGATGTCACCTGCAGATTTTGAAATGCTAATCACCTTTATAGGTCCTGAAGTCTGTAAGCAAAATACAACGTTCAGAAAGGCTATACCTGTTTCCGATAGATTAGCGGTAACGCTGAGCTTTTTAGCTACTGGAGACTCGTATACGAGTTTGATGTATCTGTTCAAAATCTCTAAACAAAGCATTTCGAAGATAATACCTGAAGTCTGCATGGCATTAATAAAACATATGCAAGAATACATAAAGGTAATAATGTATACAGCATTTTAAACATTGGGAGTTCTTGCTATCTATTGAGTTGTTTTTAATATTCCTCTACTAATATAAATCTAAACATCACACTATTTTCAGTTTCCAACTTCTAAAGATGAGTGGCTGCAGATTTCAGCAGAGTTCAACAACGTCTTAAAATTCCCACACTGCATTGGTTCTATGGATGGAAAGCACATTGCAATACAAGGCCTCGTGAACAGTGGAAGCGACTTCTATAATTATAAAGGCTTCTTCAGCATTGTTCTTTTTGCAATAGAGGATGCAAATTACAACTTCATCTATACCAATATTGGATGTCATGGAAGAATTTCAGATAGAGGAGTTCTCAGAAATTCAGCATTTTATGGACAACTGATTACTGGTGCTCTGAACCTGCCAGATGAAGAACCACTGCCTGGAAGACAAGCAATGACGCCATACGTCTTCGTGGCGGATGATGCATTCGCAATGCTTAAAAATGTTTCGAAACCTTTTTCAAAATTCCAGTTAAAAGGATCCACTGAACGTCTTTTCAATTACCGATTGTCTCGAGCGCGGATGGTAGTCGAGAACACTTTTGGAATTCCAGCATCAGTGTTCAAGATTTTCAGGAAGCTGTTACTAATAGGCCCAGTTAAGGCAGAACTGATTACTCGAACTTGTGTGTATCTTCACAATTTCTTACGAAGAAATAACTTGGCCAAGTCGATATACACACCTAATGGGACATTTGATGGCATCGACTTGGACACAGGTGAAATAATACTCGGCTCAGGCGACAAGATCCTCAAACAGCTTTAAGGCCACTATGTAATGGAAAATTTGGAGCACTATTTGTTATTTGTACACTCAGATGATCCAACACAGATCTGGATGCTGTAAGTTAGCATCATCTTTCCAGAAGAGTGTTAGCAGTGTCTAATCTGCACTTTTGAATTTTGGCGGCCTTTACAGAGTCCTGTAGGGGCAATGGCACCCTATTTAAATCTTGAATATTGTATGAGGATGTTTTAACCACAATTAAACATCCTAAACATTTGCATGCTGATCTGTAACATTGCATGCCTCATTTACACTTAAAATGTAAACATGTAATTGAATGTTTGATGCCATGTATTGTTCTTTTTGCTATTTCGAGTGCATGTTTTGACCACATAGTGGCACTGTAAGCAGGTGCCCTTTGCCAAAGGGCACTTTCGACCAACCAGGGTCGTTTTAGACTGGACAAAGGAAATGAGTTGGATTTTCAAGCCCCACTCATTCTATTTTGCTGTTAGGTCTCGTCCATGCTGGATGTACCTAATTTAACTGTGTATTGTGATAACTTTTAAAGAATTGTAACAGAGAAAATAAAGTTTTCTTGTAAAAGTTAAGCAACAAAATCGGTTTGTTTTAGTTAACTTTTAAAACAGTTTTCATCACGTTTTTGCAACTAAGGATCCACTCATCTACAACTTGGATGATCATGGATTGTTGCATACTCAAGAATTCATGTGCCTAAAATCAACATGGTAGCAGAGCGTGGTTCTGTTACTATATACACATCAACTGGAAGCAGAAGAGACTGAAGATAAGCCAGGAAATTCATCAGGAAATGGACGTTCAGAAGACACATTTTTTGCCAAAAATTGTGTCTGTGCAGTCACCATTTTAAGTGCAATTTCGCGAGTTCTTCAGTGTTTTTATGAGTTTTAACACATGAAAACTGTTCAACTAAACTGTTAGTACTCTCCTGTAAAGGTTTATGATTTTAAGTGAGCTAGATAGGGCATTTTAAGCAATGCAAACATGCACGTGCATCTTAAAATTTTGCAAAAAAAAATGGCTTTTGCAGAAAATCAAAGCTCTGGGATGACCATTCCTAAACTTACATCAAAAAACTATACATACTGGGCGATTTATGCAGGGATAATGCTAAAAGAACGTGGCCTGTATGAATTTATTGACGAAATTGAGTCAGTCATCGAGCCTGAAGCCAGCAGACAGGAGATAAAGCAGCATACATTAAGAAAAGATAGAGCTCTTGCAACTCCATTTCTGAGCATCTCGCCTGAAATTAATTCTTTAGTGAAAGGATGCCAAACTGCAAGGGAGTTATGGTTAAAACTTAAAGCCACTTATGAGCCTCAGACAGGTGCTAGAACTAGCCAGCTTTGGAGAAAATTTTTGAATCTCTGTCTACAACCAGATGAAGACATGACTGTTTTCATCTGCAGAGTGGATGATGCTGTGCAAGAATGTAGAAATGCGGGGATACACATTCTTCGATACGAGCATGCATTTCAGTACCTAGATCTGTCACCAGAAAGGTATGAAATGGCAACTCACAGTCTACATGAAACACCTTTTAAAGAGATGGTTCCAAAGGAAGTGGCAGAAACTATAATTGCAGAATTTCATCGGTTAAACACTCGGATAAATGGAGCAACAACAACAGCAAATGGAAATGAAAGTGTTACGAACGCGTTATTTGTGGGGAAAAGTGCTTCAAAACCAAACAAGCAGACACAGTGTTTCAACTGTGGCAAATTTGGGCATTTTGCTCGGGGGTGCCGGTCCCCTGCAAAACCTACAGAAAATGCGATATCTGGAGTTCCAAATAGTGTGCAAGAAGAAGAGATATTGGAAAAGAAAGAATAAGAATGCAAACTTAACAGTGTCTAATTCAAAAGATTCTACAAATGCAGCCAAGAATGAAAACGTCCAGGGAATGTTCAGCAGCGCAGCATTGAATTCCATTAAGGCGGGTCCAGGAACAGAATCCGAATGGTATTTGGACTCTGGAGCAATGGACCACATTTGCAGCAATCCTTTGTATTTTTCTAGGATTTCTGAAGGCGGACCCCAACAACTACAGTTAGGAGAAGGCCATTCGGACATTAAAGGAGTGGGTGACGTGAAATTGAAAATTGAAGTAAATGGGAAGCCATTCATTCTACTTCTTCATGAGGTTCTATTCATACCTGCGTTCAAAAAGAATCTCCTAAGCATCTCAAAGATAGCCAAAAGTAATGTCCAGATCAAATTTATGAAGGACATCGTTACCGTTTATCGAACTGACCCTTATTTACAGCTTTTTCAAATTCGCCAGGAGGCGCATTTATACTGTTTGAAAGCTGAAGTTCTAAGGATTGTCCAGGTAGCTACAAGCGGCGGCGAGTCGGTTTCTAAGAAAAACATCCAGATAGTGCCAAGAGAGAGATAAGCAGCGTTCATAGGAGAACCATCCAAGAACCGCGAGGCTATTCTTTGGCACAGAAGGTTTGGACATTTAAATCTAGAAGGAATTAAAAGTTTAAATAGGAACTGTCGCGTCAAAGGACTGGAGGACTTCCCAATGGATTCTCAAGTAAACTGTGACATTTGTGCAATGTGCAAAATTACACGTCACGGTTTCAATCAAAGTGTGGAAATAAAGACCTCCAAGCCGCTCGAGTTAGTCCACATGGACATATGGGGACCATCAAAGACCGCTTCGTTAAGCGGATGCTAGTACTTTGTATCATTTATAGATAATTATTCGCGAAAAGCATTTGTTTATCCTCTTAGATCCAAAGAAGAAGTGCTTGAGAAATTCACCGCTTTTCTGCAATTGTAGGAGAACCAGACGAGTTTTAAGGTAAAATCCATCCGTTCGGATAATGGAATGGAGTCCTGCTCAAGTAAGTTTGAGCAGTTACTCGCGAACAAAGGTATTGTTCATCAAAGAACGAATGTTTACTCCCCGGAAATGAACGGTGTGGCCGAACGTTTCAACCGAACAATCATCGAAGGGGTAAGGTCTATCTTACAGGATTCTGGCCTTCCAAAGATGATGTGGGCTGAGCTTACGGTCGCGTTCACCCACGTTAGAAACCGTTATAGTCATTCAAAGCTGCATGGGATGACGCCTACAGAATGCTACTGCGGGCACAGACCATCAATCCAGCACCTCAGGGTACTAGGATCGAGATGCGTGGTACTGAAGGGTCTTCCATTGCGTGCAGACAAGTTAGTTGCCAAAGGGTGGAAAAGAGTGTTGTGCGGGTATGCCCTCCGCACCAAAGGCTACAGTTTGGGACCCGGTCTCCCGGACTGTGACCGAGTCTAAACATATTAGAATTAGGGAAGAAGAGCCCAGGATCGGGGTGGCCACCGTAGTTTCAACACCAGTGCAGCCAGCCCAGAATACGGAACCTGGCCCAACTCAACAATTCCCTTGGACGGTAACAAGTGAGTGTTTTCAGCCTATCAACAAGCTGGAAACCACTAATGACCTTTCCAGAAATACAACGGCAACATCAACTCGACCGAGTTGGTCACGCCTGATCGTCACCCGACTTTCAGGTAGGAAAGATGTCCACTACGAAGACATAGTTAACAACGTTATTTTGCATAATGAGCCTGCGGCTCGAAAATGGTATGCAACTATTCACCTGCCCTATGACGAGAGGGAATTTAATTTTTCTACAGTTCCTGATGAAGATCCTGAAGTTCCCTTTCCACAAATAGAAGCCAGAGGTGAAGATGCAAGCCCAGCAGTTGCTGATGTTTCAAATGTTTTCCCTGTCGTTGTTTATTTTTCAGAACAAGAACCGAAGTCCTTCAAACAGGCCATGAGTTCTCGGGATCGAGAAAAGTGGATCGAAGCTATGAGCCACGAGATAGGCGTTATGAAAGAACGTAACGTATTCTCTGAGGTCTAAGCCCCAACTAACGCAAAGATCCTGGGGACCCGTTGGATCTATAAAGAAAAGAAGGACGCCACCGGAGTGACGAAAAGACACAGAGCTCGTCTAGTTGTCCAAGGGCATCATCAACGCCTTGGTATAGACTACGACGAGGTCTTTTCACCAGTGGTAAACTTTGTGTTAATTCGGCTATTTCTGATGTTATTGGTCATCAGGAGGTCATGGTGGGACTGTCACATCGATGTGAAGTGTGCCTACTTATACGGAGACCTTGAGGAACTCACCTACGTCAAACCGCCAGAAGGATACGGAAACCCAAACACGGATGTCGTTTGGCAGCTTCACAAATCAGTGTACAGTCCACACCAAATTGGCCGACAATGGCACTTCAAGCTTGTGGAAGAGCTAATGCGTCTCAGTTTTTCAAAAATGCCCGGGTTTTCATGTGTTCTCTAACAGCGATAACGAACATTCTTGTGTATGTTGATGATATCTTGGTGTTTTCAGCGACAAAGAAATTACAAGATTATGGGGGGATTACTGGGCAAACTTTTTGGCATCGCTGTGCTAGGACCCATTACACGACTATTAAGGGTTAATTTTGACAGGGTTGATGGAAAAATTTTCGTTCACCAGAACGTATATATTCAAAACCTTGCCCGAGAATACGACTTGACAATCAACTCTATTGTCAAGATGCCTATTCACATGGGCACTACAGTACATTGTGTACCTGATGATGGACAGGAAGATACTACTTTCCTTTATCGGCAGCTCGTCGGCAGCCTACTGTTCTTGGCCTCTCGTACTCGTCCGGACATCCTTTGCGCCACGATACTTTTGAGTCAATTTAACAGTCGTCATTCAGTGAGCCATTCAAAGTGTCTTGAACAAGTCCTTCAGTACTGATTAAACACCCTGGGCACAGGATCTGCCTGTCTGACTGCAAGTCGGATCTATTACAAGCTTATACGGACGCTTCATGGGCAAGTTACCATGATGACAGAAAAAGCTTTGGCGGATACATGGTTTCTACTAAGATGATGCAAAGATGATTCCTGCTAAATGCAGGGTGGCGCACCAGTGGTTATTGGCTCAATTTTGGGCCATTTGTTTGACAGGAGTAAACAGATATATTCGTAAATCTATCGGCAACGTCGCGTGCTCCGTTGTTTTTAACGGGCCGTAAAACTTTCCGTTTTTACACCTGCGCGATGGGAGCGTGTTTGCCGTTAACGTTAAGGTAAGGTTAACGTCACTGGCTGGCTCATACTCTCTATTAATCATATACAGATGTGATTGCCACCAGAGGGCCAGATCAGTACGGACGTGTCTACTAGTGCTCCTGGAAAGCGGCCATTTTGCTTTTTTTTGCTTTTTGACCCCGAAAATGGCCTCTGGACGAGGCGGCTTGGCACGCACACGAGCGCGTGGGCACGCTAAGTTTCGACCCTGCAGCCTGACCTTAAGGGTCGGGCGTATGGTGAGCAGTCAACCACAAGCACTAATCATTATATTTATGACTTTAACAAGTGCCTACATACAACTTCCACACCACGAAAAGGAAACAACAACAGAGGGTGACATGCCTTCAATCAAGATTTATAACCCTAATATAACAGACCCAAACTCTCTAAATTCCAACTATTTACCTCGAGTCTGGGAATCGATTGCCATGCCTATATATAAAGGACATTCAACATGTTTGACAAAGGTCGAGGCTGGATCATCAAATCTACGTAACCATCAAAAGCAACTCTGGATGTCAAGCAACATTAAAGTGATTAACACCACAACAACTAACCAAGTGCGGTCTAAAACAACATACGTACACAAGCGCGTATCGTGCCTAGCGGCTTCCGCCAATAGCCTAACCAAAACGACGTTGGCAATAA
>JAUJYV010001358.1:0-18474 GCA_033995625.1 Ophyiulus pilosus
TCGCTTAACGAGTGTTTCGCATTACGAGTAAGACTCCGGAACGAATTATGCTCGTTATGCGAGGTTCCACTGTATTGAGAAAAATAAATGAATCGAAATCTAATAAACCTGGGACCTGATTAACTAAACAAAACTTCCGGAACTTTACGTTTATGACTTTATTGTCTTGACATGTCTTGACGATCATGTTTTTTTTCTATACCATAAATTCAGATAAGTGAATATAACTCATTGCTAAGCATTTATTAACACAAATTGAAATTGAAGTGCATTAATATTGTGAAACGATTTTTGATAGAATATGAAGATGTTTTTCAGTCAGACTTCTGAAACACTTTTGGTCCTTATGTTCATAACGTATGGAATTAAAACTTGACTAATGTGCAGTCATAATGATACTGTTAAATAAAGTTTGATGAAAGAACTAAACTATTTTCTATAATATAAAATCGTAATAAATTAGCATAATGTGAATTATTTCAAAATTCGAGATAGACGCTTGGTCCTGTTTTACGCTTACATCCGTCCATGTTTTATGACATTTTATGAAGAAACTTTCTAGGCATTAGCACTACCAAATTCTTGCCAAATTTCGGGATATTTTTACCATAGTACATTGTGTATTTAGAGGGTATATTTCACTGTGTGCCATACAAAAACAGCATTAGCAATTTGTTTATACAACATTTCAGTGACTTTTTAACTTGTTGCTTCGTAATGTGATGTCACTACCACCTTGGCGATATTCTAGATTAATTTTCGAAACTATCTTCCAAAATTATTTAGCAATCGCTTGTAATTAAAAACTATATGCAAACAATGACAAACTTCTGGCATTTTTGCAAAACTTTAAAAATTTATATATATTTCTATTTAGAAATGGAACAAACCCAATTAGTGAATATAAGCTTTTCAAAATGTGTAATGTTTTCTTCGAAGAGCATCCTCTAACCTCGTCCCACTGTGACGTCAATAGGAATAAAACGTTGTTCGATTTCAATCAGGGCTATAATAATTTGTGTTGTGGAATTTTGTACTATAATGTGTAAAAGGAATCAGGGTATTAAGCCCAATCCATGCATATACTGTATACAGTTTGTTCCCCTATTAAATGGTATAGATAATCAATTCAGAATGTGGCCAAGGAAACTTGTGATGACTTTTTGGAAAGACTTTATACTGTACATGTACTGTTTGTACAGTGTTTACTTCAATCGGGCACGTGGTATTTATACAACCATGAACAATTACATATCATGCTTCACTGCTGCATTTTGACCAATTGAAAATATGATGTTTTTTCTGAAATTCTTTCATATAAGTTTTTTTGTAGGTAAACATGATGTGGTAGGTTTGTGTCCTAACATTGTCAGCAATTATGATGGTGTACAAACGTGTATTAATAAATTCTTTTTTGGAACACTTGGTCCAATGTTAATAATTAAACACATTTTACAACACCATTAGCTGACTGTTGGTAGCGAAAGGACTTGTATGGTAAGTGAAATATTTTGCATATTTCTCTTCAGCTAATATGATTTTTTTGTTTATTAATACCGTCCGGCTAAGTGCTGTTTGTTTATTCATCAATTTGTATACCGAACGGAGACGGAACGAATGTGTAAATAGACCTTCAGTTGATTTTAAATACCTCATTACATGCTAAATATGAACGTTGAAATCAATTAGAATTCTTGGTAGTTTTGTAATATTTTGCTAAATAAGATTTGTCGATTGCATAAAGAATCATTTACACCCATCCAGTTCGGTGTTAAATTTGATGAAATAAATCGTCACTGAGCCGGACGAGTGTAAATTAATGCTTCGACAAAATTGTAATATGAAATTACAATACGTGGGAAAGGAAATCGTATTTGGGTTTTTTCAGGGACAATGAAGAGATTTCAATTGAACGGAACGTAATGGGTGTGTGTAAATGGACCTTGATAAAGCTATTGTCATTAACAAATTAGCTGTTTTCAAGAGATGTACTTTGACCTTGATAAAGTTGTGAACTCGGCTCAAAGTTAAAATATTTGGTGTGTAATCAGTTGCTGTAGATGTTTGTATTTTGCTTTTGAATATGAACCGTTCCGTTGTACAGTTTTTGTGATTCGTTAATTCGTTAACTCAATCAAAGACTCATTACACTCATTATGTATTGTGCAGAATCGCTGTGTACTGGATGAAACCGCCATAAACAAGCATCATAGTTACCAGGTAAGAAAACATCCTGAATTATAATTATTAATACATCTAATAATAAAGTAGGTACCTTCACATGTACATACGTACGTATACGTACAATAAATGGCCGAATAGCCTTTGTAGACTGGAATGTCATACATGTAGGATCAACATGCATTTAAACAAATTTTCTTTTCTGATGTAGTATGTAAAATATAATTAAGTTCCTTTTTTTTAGTGGAGATTTCGAGAGTACTGTAAATACCCCATTTTTATTTTGTGAATAATTTTTTCACCTTGCCAGTAAGCCATGATTTAACGTACGGTGATCTCAAAGGGAGAATAGAGAGTTTGAGCCATCCAACGTTAACGAAACGATAACGATAACTTGAACAAGAAACTGTGCGGGAAGCCCGGAATGGTATTGGAATGCTATGC
The DNA here is from genome assembly GCA_033995625.1 of Ophyiulus pilosus. Lineage (NCBI taxonomy): Eukaryota > Metazoa > Arthropoda > Diplopoda > Julida > Julidae > Ophyiulus > Ophyiulus pilosus. Next base: position 2,626 of record JAUJYV010001358.1, read on the forward strand.
TTCGCATAGGGTAGTCCTTGACATTCCGGGCTTCCCGCACTGTTTCTCGTTTACGTTATCGTTATCGTTTCGTTAACGTTGGATGGCTCAAACTCTCTAATGATATATACCTATATATATACATATCACCCGTGTACCTATTGCGCACATTAGACTGTTTGAGCATGTCACACGTCTTTATACTTAGTACCTCAACGTTAGCGGCGGGAAGGGAAGAACCACGCATGCGCACCCATTAAGTTCAGTTATTTCATTAGGCCTATTTATGCGAGGCTCCTCCCTTCCCGCCACTATAACGTTGAGGTAAGTATGTATATAGAAGTGTGGCATGCTCAAACTGTACTATAATGTACAGTGGCGGCTCGCGTATAGGCTCTGTGGAACTGCAACACTCCCTATTTCCACTTCATATTACCGATAAAATTTAATATTATGAGTCCTTTTTTATTTAATATTTCTTTAAACTTGTACTATATATAACTAGTAGCTATCTCCCACTGGGGAACCCCCAGTTTATACAAAAATCTTTGTATGGAACTGTGCGCTTCACAGTTCCAGTAGCGTGGAATTTGACTGTTGTGAGCATGCGCATATGGGAAGCAGCACACAAGGCTGCGAGGGAGAGAGAGCACTGTCGCTCCTGCAGTACCGGCAGTTTTACTTTTGTGCGCATGCGTACACAATTTTCTGGAGCAGCACCTCCACTAATTTTGGCTACGAGCCGCCACTGATAATGTGTAAGGATTCTTTATTTAAATGCCGCCAGGTGACATTCAGGATACGTACATTGCATCCAATTTCATTCCTACCAAAATAAAATCAAAATCCAGTGTTGTCATGTAAATTATCAACTCGTCACACATGTACATTGTACACACGCATCCTACTAAGAATCCAGCTGAAATTAATCGCAGGTAGGCTAGAATTAGTTACATGGACATCGCTAATTAGTAATGTGCCATCCCTATTGTTAGGAGATGCCTAAGGAAGAAACTAACTAATTTATTTTACTTGTTGGAATATACTGGTTTGGTTGAAAAACTTATGACGTGTTATAGCTGTAAGAACGATAATTAAGACGCGATTGTTTGGCATTTTCAAGCATAATTTCTGCTGGGAAACGAGCGTGTGATTAATTAATAATGGGATTTTGAGACTAGTGATACAAAAAAATGGTGTGTTTGCACAAAGGTAATATTTGCACAAGAAGGCCAATTAATCATTTAAGTATGTGTGCATGCTTCTACTGTACATGGGGTTAATTAACAGGGTTACTGATTTTTTCCTAAAGATAAAACAGTAATAAATATTTGAAAGTAGGGCCTATTTAACCTTGCATTTGTTTCTTCTGGAGAAATGTACATGTACATCATTGCATTTTTTTACAAATAATTTTATTTCTGGGGGCTGAAACAGTGGAACTGTCGTGTTTGAATGGCTCAGTGGTGACTGTTAGTTTCTGGTGTAGACGAGCATGTTTCGGAAAGATAGATAGCAATCATTCAGGATAAATAGTTTTACTGATCTGTTTTCCAACTCTGTGTAGAAATTCGAGACTCCATCAGGCAGGTAGACAACCTTTCTATGCAATTTAGTTTGTGAAAAAATTCTCAATTTGTAATGAGAAATCTGCTTTGTCAGACGACACTATCAAGTTGAAGCCCCAAAGGAATATCTATTTCTGACTGCATTGTTGAGGAAAAGTGATGAAAGTGATGAACTGGCGCCCGTGACAAACGAGTATAGTAATACATGGATATAAAATGCATGTATTCCAATTTTCAGTTCAAATCAGTAAAAACTGAAAAATTGGCCTTACTTGGTAACATGACTACGTTGTATGCGCTGTATCATCTCCTGTAGACTGAATCTTCCTCCAGGATGTTCCAGGATTAATTAAATTTTGAATCGCCTTTAAGCGACCTACAATACATGTATATTTAACAGTATACTACGCTATCTCAATTGTGTATTTATAGATCATTTTAAATTTTGGGAATTTCAAAAATGTCTGCTTTCAAATGAAGATTCAACAGAAGCTTGATACGTAAATGATCGTGGAGCATCACATGTGTGCATTCTTGTTTTTTTAATCTATCAATTTAAAAAACCTAGAATCCTAAATACGACTATTTTTTCAAAATGTTTTACGGAAAACATATTTTATTAATCGTTAATGAGATGGAGACTTTCTGTTTAGATTGCACAAATGACTTGCGTAATATCCCAAGTGAAAATTCCCATGCAGTCCCATAGAAAAATTCAATGGGACTAGTAGGATTAATCAGACTTGCTGCAGAGCTAGTAGGACAGCTTATAGGATTTCATGGGACCCATTAATTATGGGACCTTTCCCTATGAGACATTTATGGGACCCATTAATTATGGTACCTTTCCCTATGAGGCCTTTATAGGACCCATTAATTATGGGACCTTCTCATTATAATAAACATTTTAAGGAATTTGATTTTACATGTTTTATTTTCTGTTTAAAACAACAGATTCCATCAGTTATGGGAATCCTGTAACTGAAGTTATCCCATTAAATATAAGATCTATTAGTTATGGTACCCATTAAATAAGGGATCCTTCAGTTATGGGACCCATATCCTATGGGATCCCAATGGAATGTTCCATAACCCTATAGACATGGGATCCCATTTATGGGAATTTTCACTTGGGTATAATAATAGAATTGCCACCATTTACGATATCTGCTTCTGATGTATGTTTTCACATGTTTATTTCAATTATATATGCCAACATAATGATAGTTTGATCTAAGGCAGTCGAAAACAGATGGAAAAAAGTTTATTTCTCAAACATCTTTATTGTTAACGCGACCAATTATTGGTAATGCATGTTTTTCTCGATATATGACCTATAAACCCTTTTTATTTCAGCAAGACAATGTCAGTCAGCATCAGTTCAACATATCTTTATGCAATTGTTGCTCGTATTTTACCTGTTTCGACAAAAAAATTACAATAAATGATACCTGCTGTGTGTGTTATCCTGCACGTGATCGTTCCTTTTATCTATGCCAACTGGCATCTGGCAATTGTCAGATACATAATTTATCAAACAAACTGATGATTAAAATTGTAAATAATGAACGCAACCAATTATTTTACATAAATGATTTATAAAACGTCGAATTAGTGAACATTTTGTTGTGATATTGTGCGGTTTAATTGATTAAATTACCTTTTCCTATTTACAATAGCAAAAGTTGTGTAATTTGTCATTAATCATTTCATGAATTTTAATGTTTTTACATTAATTACAAAACTTTGTTATAAGTTGACAGCAAAGGTCAGTAAATGTTGGAACTAAAGAATGTAGTACCCCTAATATTACAAACGTTTATGCTCAACTAGTGAAAAATGTCTGTTTCAAATTAACTGTTAATTATTCAAAACATGATAATTCCTTCTCATATAGTTGGATTTTTATTGGTTTGCTCTATCTTAAACTTTTGTCTCAGAATGTTTACTGATTCTTGGAAAAAATCTTGAAAGAACTTGTGCTCTTGATAAAATGCGGTGGTCTTAGAATACATTTCCATGTTTTCAAGCTTTGGTGGAAACAATGTTGGCAAAAGTTTGCACACAGACCACCAATGCTGTTTTAATCCAATCTTAAAGTCTTAACTATTTCGTCCGCAGATGGTCTTCCGCAGGCGTGTTTTTGTTCGTTTTATTTTCCATTGTAAGAAGTGTGCTTCTCTTGTTTGTGGAAAATCCATAATAAATGAGCTTGTCTTCTTCGTGTGGTCTCTAGGGAAATTTTTAGATCAAGAACTGGTAGATTCTAAATGAGAAAGCCATTCCCTGGAGGAACTCACAGCATGGCAGTTGCCATAAGTTTTGAATTGTTCGTTGGCCATTTCGAGATAAAAATTCCCAGGCGAAGCGAATTCAGAGCAACCCACTAAGCTTTTCTTACCGGGTTAGAGGATGGTCCATTTTGCGGTTGAAAGCCTTATCATTTTTCATCTTTTTCATTCGCTTTGCCGAGAGCTCTTAACTTAAACTAATGTAAATGATCGGTTCATTATATGATGATGAGGAAATTCATGGTGTTCAAGCGTACAATGCTTGCAGAACACGTGCGATGAAACACATACAAATGCTATTGTGTCATTATTGTGTAGGCCGCAGGAATGTAACGCACCTGAAAAAAAATGTTTTAAAATTTTTCCAAACATCAAATCTTCATTTTCCTTTCTTTATTTTATTGAGTGCAATCTGTTCGATTTTCAAATATTTGTAGAAAGCTAATTTAATTAATTAAGTGTTGAAAATGACATTTCAACATTTTCTAGAATTATTGGCATTAATGAAGATTGGTAAATTGTATGTTATTTGTGCTATTAATGAATTTTTCATTCCAAAATTAACATTGTAAGTGCAAATTTCGGACATCATGTGCATCATGACGATGTTTACATCTTGGGCATACCATTAATTAGAGATTAATGCTTTTCTTTTACTCCCATATATAGCAATAATAAAAATAGTTAATAATGACGGGTATGTTTAACCATGTCCAATTTTTAATTTCCATCCCATTTGATGCTTTTTCATCTTGACTATTTCACTTTGATCAAGAGTTGATTGAATCGTGTTGGACTGATACCATTTTTTAAACTCGAACATGTTACAGTAACATGTATTTTGATTGTTTCAAAGTTACAGTCAGTCCACACCATATCTCAAGATGAATTGAGATTCCAAATACATACAATATTGCATTTTAGTCAGTGAATTATGTAGATCTATATCGTACAAGTATTTCGGTAATCTGTTTTCATGTGTATTTTAAGTAATCTAATTTCAACTATTACTGCAAACGTTTATGTAAATGGTACTTAAATGGTTTGAAATCTTCGAACATACTCTTCTCATCTTTCAAGCTTGTTTATAAGTAGCTGTATTAATTGCCACAAGTTGTAAATTTGTCTACAATGAGCTCTAGCATTTTCTATACCTAGTTCTGTATTAGGTCCCTCTAATACGTCCCTCTAATACGGTTCAGGAAATCCTTTTCGTTAAACGGATAAGGGCTTTTACAATTCGAAAATCTCTTTAGCTTAAGATGGCTGTGCAGCACAATGGTTTCTTGCTCTGGTGTAACCTTGAAATCCAAGTAATTTAATTCGATTTAGGAATGATTTGCGAGTGCTTGTTATTCTACATCACTTTATTTAATCGCATCTTCTTGAGTGCCGTGCTTGAATAACTCAGTAAAATTGCACAGAACAGCACAAAGGTTAGTCTGTACAAGAAAATACTTTTCTAAAGATTACCAACAAACTTCAAATCGTAAACGATGATGCTTGATTAACCATCATTCGTTGAGATCTACCGATTACTAAACTTGATATATTGCAATGTGATGCTTTCTTTTGCATTTGAGTGTCTACAGAGACTTTGAATTTCACAATGTTGATTTTCCCCTTAAAGAAAATGGGGAAATTAAAACTAACAAAATAAACTTTAGGCTTTAAAATTAAGTATCTGATATTTCTATCTGATTCAGATTTGAAAAAACAAAACTTGCTTCTGATGGCCGACTATATATTGCCCTTGTCCATTTTACTGTCCGTATAATTTCTATTGAAAAAGGAAGAGCAATATATGTGCCATGGACGGATTTCAGCTAAAAAAAACTTATTCAAATTTTATTTCAAATAATTGGATTACTGCAGATGTACTGTTCAAATTTGAAAGTCAACTTATCAAAAAATAGAGCAAAACTATCGTATTTAAATAGTCCTACTTTTAGAGACTGAACAGACAGGAAGTAGTATGAAATGTTATTCAAAAAAAAATTGAAAAGTAAAGATAAAAGTATATTTATTATCTTCCGCAATATTTCCCGAATATGCCATTTACTTATTTTAAATTTTAAATTTGTCTAAAAATTTAATATATATCCAAATTAAAAAGCCTCTTTCCATCGAGGACGATAATATAGATCGGTCTGGATATTCAACTTACTATATGTACTTGAAACGTCAAACTAAATTTTCCAAAAAAAATCTTTTTAAATACCGTTTAACATAACGTGCAAATATGAGAACATAGCCTTTTATATCTAAAGAATACTTTTGGAATGCTTCACTTACTGCTATATTTACATTACGATATACTAACTATGATAAGATGACATTAAAAGTGTATTTTGGTTGGTTTTTTTCAACACAACTTGCTATAATTTATTTTGGACAATGTTTAGCTTGAATCAACTTAAACATTAACATAAACTAAAATTATTGTTACAAATTTTAAACTGTTTTAGGACTGTGGTCACTGAATGAATTTTTTTCTAGCCGATATTAGATTTTCAGCTAAGATGAAATTTACTATATGGCTACTGTTATTGGATGCTTAAAAACAAATGTATGAATGAATGTTTAATCGCAATGTACAGTATATGGTGAATTATAGATACATAAAATCTTTATGTTCCCCTAAAATTCTAAGAACGTTTTTTTTTTGTATTTGTATATATTGCTGCATTCAATTGTCATCTTTGAAAAAAAAATGGCTATTGATTTTTTTAGTTCTTATCGAATCAAAATCCATTATTTTGAAAGCTGAAACTGAAAGTTAACGAGTTGATATTGTAGCATGAATTTTCGATATAATAAATGCTCATTGTTTTCGCTAATTTCTTTCACTGTTCGAATCCAACAATGCCATTTCAAGGCACACGCATGCAGGTCGAAATTAAATAATTGATTTGGTATGTTTTTTGCATCAGCATAAGGACAACAAAATTGGAAGCAGTGAATGACAGGTCAATAGTTAACGTCCTAAAAATACGCTCTCTTTGCACGCCAAATGTAATTTGCGGCATTGTATTCAAGTCCCCGTTTACCTTACTGAGGGCGGGCAATTAATTCGGCTGATTTGGCATTATTACTTCGTTCCGTTTGCAATGCAATATGCATAGCGTATTGATTTTGCAAAACAAATGTGCAAATTGAAAATATACGCTCTGTCTAAATATTAATTGTGTATTAGCATTTACTGTTTGGATTTGGCATGGCAATAACATGCATGATTTTCAGAGTTAAATTTGAGAAGTCTATTAAGCAAACAAGTAAATATCGCTGTTAATTTTATGTCTTGGCATCGACTTGTTTGAACTAGACAAATAAGGTGGCAACTTTGATGTTTTCCTGGTTTGGCACGCAAGTTTGTACAGTTACACAAATGACCAATTTCAGAAAGATTGGCTTAATATAGATACTATATAGTCATTTGTATCTCACTTGTATAGTCATTTGTATCTCATTTGTATAGTCATTTGTATCTCATTTGTATAGTCATTTGTATCTCATGTGTTTAGTCATTTGTATCACAGAAGTTACAGTCAGCTGGACCAGGGCTATGTATAACAGCAAACAGCAATTTTAATCGAAGAAAATCAACTAACTATAGAGCATATCATAAAGGGCAAAACGCAAGACGAACAACACAATTGTAAGCAGGCTACACGTACTTCATTATTGATTAGCCTCGTGTTTAAGCACTTTGTTTCTACCTCATGCAATAACCATAGTGGTTAATACTCCATGGGTATCTCGCAAATCTTTGCTTGTTATCATACGTATTTGTGAGTTTTTCGGTGCATTAATTAGTTACTATTCCAATGTGCATAATTTTAGGTATGGCGAACGTTCCTGAAATTTTCTAAACATATTGCTGACCAATTATGAATTCATATAAAGTTGGTAGAATGCTGGAATAATAGCAATAGTACAATATAGAGCAGCCAGAATTTTAACTGGCTAATAACGGTAATTTTCTTCCAATATACTGTATAATATGGCATTTTCATGCTGACTGTATAGTAATGCATTGAGTTCAATAGGAAAGACTAAAAATACCCTTGACCCGTTATGCATATTTTTGCAATTACATGTATGCATTATATGGCTGCAGCTTTATACTAAGTATTAAGCAGCGGTTAGAGCATTTTTTCATGTTGTATTTTCTATTGAACTTAAATATTTTACGTAATTGATTTGTTCAATTAAAATTAGCTTGTGCTTTTTATTTAAATTATAAAAATACTACCTTTTTTCTAACTTGCCATTTTCTAATGCTTAATACACACTTGAAACACGAAACTGAAATAGCTTACAAACCAATTTGTCGAAACGTGGTTTCGTGAACGTATTTCTAGAAACGGGTTTGTCCAAATGTAGTTGTCCACATCAAAAAAGCATTTCAAAACAGAGGAAATGGTTGCGGTTCATGAATGGACAAAAACTGGCGTCTGTTCACGAAAGCACGTGGGGCAAATTGGGTCAATGCACTACGTTGTGATATACAGGAGCGCTTTGACCAGCAAACATGTTTCCTTTGATCTTCATCGCCTCTTGAGCGATCACCAAAATGTTTCATGGAAACACGTTTTTCTCCCCAAAAAATTGCTTAAACTTGTTTGCAGAAAACTGGTGATCATACACATATTGCAAACATATTTGCTAAACATCATTTCTGTGTCGTGGTTCGTGCTTCAAGTGTGTGCTATAGACATAAGTAAAACAAGATTTGCATTAAATGTGTTTTCTAACCAAGCTTGTTAATTTGTAAGCTTTTTATTCCAAAATGAACAACTTCTATAAAAATGACTTCTCATAATCAAAGTACATTGAAATGCATGTACTATATTATTAAACAATAAAATTCCAGGCTTTGAGAAACAATAAACTTAATTCTTGTAGTGCATTTTTGCTGTTGTCAAAGAGTAGAATTATTTTAATGATTTTGAGATTATATGCATATAGATTTAATCCACGACGTGTCTGTGTTTATGTGCTTGCACTTTGCATTTGATATAATATTGAAATCCTACATAAGGAATATGTCGAATTTTACTAGTCTCCGACATCGATTTGTCACTGTCTTTTTGATGCCAAATTGACGTGGTCATGGGTCATGAGTTTTAGCAAATGGGTTTTCGTGAAGGCGATTAAACAGGTACATGTATTGGCATTTCTGCATTGAACATGAATGTACAGGGACTAGCTAGCTGCCATATTATTAGATGCCGTAATAATATGTCCCATGTCGATATACATAATAAAACGTTGACTTTTATCTCAAAGATGGCACGTATAGTATATACAAGTGCCATTTTGGCTGTATGGGTCTACATGCAAGTACATATATAGACCGTATATGAAAAATACCGGTGGATGTATATGTTGACAATAATAAGTAATGCTAAAATCGATATTCAAAATTCTGTCGATACCGTGAACACTAAAGACTATAAGCAGTGTTCGTTATAACCATTTGAGAGTTTGAGCCAGCCAACGCCTTAACGTTAACCTTAACGTTAACGGCGGGAAGTGAGGAGCCACGGACTTAACTACCCAATGAACTCAATGAACGTCATGAGTACACGTGACGTTCAGTTAATTCCTTGCCGTTAACGTTAAAGTTAACGTTAAGGCGTTGGCTGGCTCAAACTCTCTATTGTTAGTAATATGCCCTTAAATTGAAACAGTTTCAAAACTTCTATTTGTTTTTAAATCAAATCTCAAATGATATCCTTTAACTACGCTTCAACTAACTTGTATCCAACTATCAGACGGCTTATTTTTTAACAACCAAAAACAACTTCAGTTTTTAAATAATTTGTAATCCGGCTCCTTAGCAATAGAGCACTGAACATCTCATCAATTGTTCCATCAACGTACCCTTTGTAAGAAAATGGACATTTGACATTGGATTTTTTACTTCAATTTAAAGCACCATGGATACATGGATGGCGGTAGCGTATAGCAACACATTCAATTGAACTTTTGTGCTATTATAAAAATTCCCTTTGACATTTCAGATAACTCTATTGTATACCATTAAGCAGTTGCCTTCAAAACTTTCATAGACCACTGTCAAGAAACATGTATGACGCGTTTCTAAACCTAGATTACATAATGGTTGCACTTCAGAATGTCTGCATTGGAAAGATCTTGTGTATGGATGTACTGCAGGTGAACGACTACATTTTTATTAACTTAAAATATACAATTTTTAAAATATTTCAAAAATGAATATGAATTTGTGGATTATTGTAATAATATCTCGATATGTATTTTTACTTATGTGCTTTATGTAATGTCGAATAAGGCTGCTTGGTGCATATATGTCCATTGAGGAGACAAACTTTTTTAAATGCAGATCTCATGAAAATAGGTAAAGAATTCTTGTTTGGTAAAATCAATGTTGGGATATTATGCTAATAAGTGTGGGACCAACTTCAGATGATAGTGATCCCATACTGGATCAAATACATTGGTAATGCCCATTGCATGCTGAGTGGCAAAGAAATTTTCGTTTTGCACTTGAGTGGAAGAAAATTTTGTTACAATCTACATCAATATTATGATTAGTGTGAGTTATTCTAGAACGCTTATTACTGAAGACAAGTCTGAAACCCAAGATTACTAAAAATGTATAGAAACTATTTTATACTATTTGTACTATTGACAATTTTATTGATTCTACATACATTTTTCTAACCAAGATATCCTTTAGTTCTCACTACATGCAGTTTGTACTAATTATTCTAAATTAGTTTGTACGATATCCTTACCATTTCTAGTATCTCTTAAATAGTTTTGGAATTATCATAATATATAAATTGTATAATAAATGGTTATAACCTACGAACGCGATATTGTTAATAAAATACTCATTTTATTTTGATGAAGTACCAACTTCTTATAAAATACCTTAGGCTATTTCACAAAAACTAATTAAGATAAGTTGGTTTAAAATTTGAGTGGATTGGTTATGGTTTCTATTATGGTTTCGTTATACCTTACGTTGAAAGGATTTCTATTTTTTTTTCTTATAAAAAAATGGTTTTTGAAAACAGAATTTAATGAAAAAGTTTTTTTAAAAAATGATTGCCTTAGGGTATTCATTTTCATTTCATTGAACTAAAATATAAACTTATTTACTGAACGATGTTATCTCAATATCTGTTATTTGCTACCTTCTACAAAAATAAAACGAAATTACAGATTTGTTCAAACCTACACATGATAAAAGAGACTATGAAATGTGGCAGTAATGGAAGATTACGAAATGTCTACAGTTTTTTAAATAGATTGAACAAACAAAAAATTAGTAATATAAGTATTGAGTGATACTATAGTAAGTGTATCATAATGTGATAGAGTTTCTTCCAGGTTAATGGTACTTAAAAACAAAGATTCCTAATAGTATATGCTGTACCATTCTATCTTGTCTTGTTTTATTAAAACATCCTCATTAAAAACTAGAAGTTCATGTCATTTTCTTAAACTTCTGATTGCTGTCGAATAGAACTACGACATTTTATTTCTTCATACAATTAAGCAAATAGTATTCAGGTTTAAAAGAACCGTATTTGTTTTCATAAATTTAATGGCCGGACTTAATGCAAAACTCGCTACAATTTATAAGTGCTTCTGTAATGATCCCCTTCCGTCATGCGCAGACGATGTTTTCGTGAATTTTGTTCTTGCATTGAAAAGGTTCGTGCGTAGGAAAGTGCTTATACTTAAAATGCATTAAAAAGTGCTTGTTTAATGTTAAATAATTATTTTTTCTGTTGGAAAATATTAATAAAAATTCAAATGGTTTAAAATTATCATTATACTATAATTCAGACCAGACACATTTAAAACAAGTTAAAAGTGAAATTTTAAACCTGACAAGAAACATCCTCCCCTCCAAGCAGTGTATACAACTTATTAAATACTTGGATTTCGAGTATTTAATCGAATAAACCGGTTAATTGCGCATTTTCGACTTGCCGGGTCGCTGTGCAATTAAATGGATTTGACCGTACTTTTATTTAACCTTGTGTGGAAGACACAAACTTCACTATTAAAAGAAATGCGGCCACAAATTGATTTGTGTTGGTTTAGCACAAATCGAATATAGCCTAATTTATCCAATCCTTTTATATTAAATCAATTTCCGTGTTCCCTGCATTGCATAATTTATATTCGTTCATCTAAACTTGTGTTTCTGAACTTTGGGACACAAACTGATGGGAATATCCCTGCACCTGTTAATCATATAGTAAAATTGATGCCATAGTCTGAAAGAAAAGGGTTAATTCTATGTGACCTGTTCAGTTTCGGGTAGTAATTATTGAACATGATATTAAGTATATGAATACTTTTCCGAATTTCAAAAAAAAAGCTCCAAAAACTGTCCCAAAGTATTCACATTTTATGGTAGTTTAATTTATTTATGCAAATTGAACTTACTAAACTAATCAAGCTGATAAGTACAGACTACTGTCTATAGATCCCTCTTAATTGCACAATCCGTAAAAAATGCACATATTTTGCAAGCCTCATGTGCAACTTTTGCATGGAATGTGACCGGATATTTGCATAAACTGGTTAATTGCTCATTTTCGGCCTGCAAGGTCGCTGTGAAATTAAGCGGGTTCGATAATAATTTGATAAAGTACTTTTAACTCAAAAATAGAGTTATCGCATGCCAACGTCTTTACACGTACCTTAACTTTAATGGCGGGAAGGGAGGAGCCACGCATTGAACTATCCAATGAACTAACTGAACGTAATGGACACGCAAGCGTGGTTCTTCCTTTCCCGCCATTAAAGTTAAGGTAAGTAAATACAGAGATTAGAGAGTTTGAGCCATCCAACGTTAACGAAACGATAACGGTAACGACAACGAGAAACAGCGCGGGAAATCCGGAATGTTAAGGACTACTCTATGCGAAGCATAGCATTCCAATGCCATTCCGGGCTTCCCGCGCTGTTTCTCGTTAACGTTAACGTTGGATGGCTCAAACTCTCTTTTTTGAGTCAGCCAACGTTAACGAAACGATAACGAGAAACAGCGCTGGCGACCCGGAATGTCAAGGACTCCCCTTTGCGAAGCATGGCATTCCAAAGCCATTCAGGGTCGCTAGCACCGTTTCCCGTTATCGTTATCGTTTCGTTAACGTTGGTTGGCTAAGAAATCTCTAATGTCTATTGATGGTACTTAAACACTGCAATAGACCGAAAAACCCGCGTCCACATTTCCACAGTATTACCCCTGCGACAGACAGATGGCGCTGGCTTTCCCGCTCTTTCCCAGTGAGCGTCGAGGGAACGGTAGCGGCGGGCTGCCGGCGTTAGACGGGGCCGACCTTCGACCGCTCCGCATCGCTCGGCTTCTTCTCCGCGCTTCCTCCCGTCATCCTCTCCTCTTTGGGCTCTTGGATGCTACTAGAGTTTTTCGTCGCGCCACCACCACGTGATCCAGGGGCGCTCCTCCCGCCATGTAGGCCGGCCTCAGTGCAGTTCCAGCCTCGGCAGGCATCGCATGCGACGATGTCATCTGAGGCCCGTGGCCCATTTGGAAATTTATCCTCGACAGCCTGGATTCGGATCTTAGCAGATCAACACTTTGGTGACTCCTTCTTGCCGGTTTGATTGCCTAGAAATTGGATTTGCGACCATCTTTCTCCAGCTTTATCTCCTGTTTATATCGGATTATCGTCGTCATTGTGTCTATTCGGCGATCGTGTCGTAATCTATCTTGCACGGTGGTTCTTGCCGAGGGATTACTCGAAGGTGTCCGTTTTTTTTAGCTCGTTCGGATCCGTCGGATCCATCGCCGGTTGTGGGAGGTGTTCGCTGCACACCCTAAATCAATTCCATGGTTGTGCTTCGATAACTTAACGATAGTATGAAAATCTCAGTGGGAGGGTGGTGGACATTCCTCGCGGGATTACTAGCCGTCGTCGCCCGGTTCGGAGGAGGAACAGGTAGGACAGTTTTCTTGGCTTTTTTTTTAGAGGATTTTTAGGGTTTTCCCCTTTAATAGAAATGCGCAGGAGGAATGTAATGATGGCCAAAATCGAACTACCGGGTGCTGTGATGAGGAATTGGGTAGATTGAAGGTATATGGCCAGACCCATCGAACTGTGCCCTATGTTCACATGATTTTTCCATCCCCATCTCCCCTTCCCTCACCAATTTCAGTAACAGTGGTTCAAAGTCGAATACGTTACTTGGTGAATCACGGGTGTATAAAATGTGGCTTTAAGATCCTTATTGGATCGTGTAGGATCCTTTATGAACTAACTGCTTTCCTAAATTCCCAAATCGAGTGTATCGTTTTGTATGTGCGGTTTTTTGTACTTTCGCTGAAGTTTCTGTAACTGCGATACATTTTGAGAATTTTGGAAATTATAGATGTCGTATATTATTGTATTTGAGAAAACGACATGGACTTTGAATTTTGTCCAAACCGAAGTGAAAATTTGCTGTGGCTTGAAAATATATTGTAACATACATTTTAAAGGCGACAGGAAGATTCAATATTGATGGAATTTCAAAATTTGTCAGATAAATTTCGTGCTTTTAAAACTAGTGAAAATCCACATGAAAATTTTATTCCATGATGCTTAGTTGTGTGACACTTGTTTAAATTTGAAATCAGTACTGGATAAAATATCTATGGATAATGTCTTTATAGCTTTAAATTATACTTTACATCGTTGAATGGTAATCTTAGGCTTACTCAAAAATGTGCCCGGTTATGTAATTTGCTGAAGAAAATGCTTAATTTTATTAAAGCCTTGTGCAAAATAAAAAAAAAGAATTAAGATTTTGAGTAAATCTGTAATAATTTAGAAATTACAGTATGCTTGTATGATTGTTTCCCCCAAGTTCACCTATAACTAAAGTAGTATAGGCATACCGAAGTTTCTGACGAGCTGACCACAACTTCAATTGCCATGCACGTATTGTGTTTAAACATTTTTGGAATTTATCTACGGTTTATCAGCCAATGAATGACGCAGCCTATTGATTACAAATGAGAACATGTAATGATTTGCTGTCTAGTATAACGTTTCGTGTGCCAAATAATTTACGTGCTGGCAATTATTGAAATTGCCAAGCGGAAACACGACTTTAATGAGTGACCATGTTTGTTTAGCAAGAATTTCTGGTTTTGCATAGTTACAACATCTCGCCCAAGAGTCAAAGGTCTACAAGACCAACCTGCAACCAGTTGGGCCCTTTTTAGCCTAAGCCGCCTTTGGGCCCTTAAACCTTACTCAACAACAACAACAACAACAAGAGTCAAAGGTCAAATCCTCGTGAAAATTTTGTACCGCGATTTGAAGTATTAATGAGTTTGGAATTGCTTGAATTCAGCATTGGACGGCTGAAATATCATTGGAATGCAATAAGCAAAGTATGACATTCCTATGTCGCTTAGGATTCCAGCCACCAATATAGTAGATAGTAACTTCACGTGATAGGCTGGTAGCTCCAGCTGGAAACAATAACTTTGGCGGATATGAGCATGCGCGTGCACACCTTTACGTAGGTAGCTGAATAGCCTTTGGAAGGTGGAATGTAATAGGAATGCCATAGTCAAAGATTGACATTGCTAAAACATTCCATTGACGCTAAGGCTACAAGCAAACTTTATACATAGCTACTAGCCACTGTCATGAAGTGGCTAACAACTAAACCCAAAAATCAAAATACAATGATCTTTATAATAGCCGCGAAGTGCTATAGCCAAAAGTTGAAATCGCTATACTATATAGTTAGGTATGTTTAGCGATAACTTTTAACCTTTGCATTTATAGCTAATAGCCACTGGCCCGAAGTGGCTAAAACTAAACTTAAAAAATCAAAAAGACTGAATCGTATTTAAAATAGCCTCAAGGGGCTAAAGCTAAAATCTGAAATTGCTAGAGTTAGCCATATACAGTCGATTCCGCTTTATCTGGACACTGGTTAATCTGGGCAGCCATTTATTAGGGCCAAATTGTCAAGAA
>JAUJYV010001359.1:0-18470 GCA_033995625.1 Ophyiulus pilosus
AAAATTGCTTCGAGATACGAGCAAATTGACATACGAGCAAGGTCTAGGAACGAATTAAA
The DNA here is from genome assembly GCA_033995625.1 of Ophyiulus pilosus. NCBI lineage: Eukaryota > Metazoa > Arthropoda > Diplopoda > Julida > Julidae > Ophyiulus > Ophyiulus pilosus. The sequence continues at coordinate 60 of JAUJYV010001359.1, forward strand.
CTCGTATCTCTAGGTATCACTGTACTTCATTTTTTAGACATGTAAACAGTCTTATTAATGACTGATTAAAACAAATTACGTTGCCTAACCGCGTTGTTAAAGCATATGATTATTTTCAAAGGAACCATTTATCTTCATAAGCTGGATAGACTACTCTTTTAGCACTTTTAATGCACTTTCATGAGATTACTTCAATGTATTGACGAGTAAATAAATAAGTATTACCTAATATCCAAATTGTCTTGGAAGTTGAACTTTCCCGGCAGTTCTTCGTGTAAATTCCATGGCACATAGCTGTAAAAAAAGCAAATTCAAACAAAATGATTCCCAAGGCTCTTTACGCCGATTATTTTTCCTATAAAGGGAATTAGGAAGCACTGAAACGCGTTCACTAAAAGCGTAAAAGTGACACTTTCGACCTTTACTTTGTTAATATTATTCCATGAGCTGTAACTATGGCTACAAATGAGGTTCACATGGGAACATCTCTTTTTCCAGGCCGAATTTGCCATCGCCATCGTGTTTTGATTTGCCCTAAATAAACCTAATGATTTTAATTTAATTGAGGCGCCAGTTAAGCACCTAAGGCGTAATGGAGAACCATGCAGGCCCAATGTACGATGCTCTAGGACAATTTATTATGCACGCATGATGGTAAAGAACCCATCCATATGTGACGTCAATATTTTAGCATTAATTTCCCAAAGCGATGCATTAAATATTAGAATTTCTACAAGGCAAAATTATCTTCTTATATCGTTATCATTATTGCCTCGAAGAAAAAAAAAATTCATATCATGGCTTAAATTATCTTCCCGTTTATCTCGATTTTGTTTAAAATTTCATCTTAAATGTGGTTTGGAATACGAGTGTTCAGTATACCAGGTATTCTAACATCAGTTTAATAAGACAGTTTGAGCTTACCAACGTCTTTATACTTAGCTTTAATGGCGGGAAGGAAGGAGCCACGCATTGAACTACCCAATGAACTAACTGAACGTAATTGGTGCGTTTGCGTGGTTCTTTCCTTCCTGACATTAAAGTTAAGGTAAGTATAAAGATGTTGGCATGCTCAAACTGTCTATTGACAAAAAGTGTATAACAACAATTAGTTATATATATTTACTAGTCAACTGGTCGTTGAACCAGATATACAATTTTTTTTTCAAAGTAACGTTTTCTGGGTTGCCAACGAATCGATCACCTCTGTCCATAAAATCGCTACTGAATGTGTATATTTGCATAAAAAACCTAGTTTTAATCATTATACTAACTAGACTGTATCTGGCTTTCTCAAAAGCTGTCAAAACTTTCCTTACTATACACTGACCTTGTTAGTTGCTTAGAATGCAGTATAGATGGCGCTATATTCTAGAATCAAATACCATCAGAATTATTCTTTGTATATATTTTTCTGTTTTATTGAGAAACAAGATCTGTTATATAACCCACCATGCAATATAGGCAAACATACATTTAAATGTACGGTCTATCTTTACGTACAATTTAGTATTTTTTGTCAGCTAATTATCACCTTGTTATTTTTATGTTAATTAGTATATTTTTATTTATTTTCAGACTTGTTTTGGTTAGTACGATGTACTGCCATATGAGTAACAATAATAACCGATGGACACATTTTCAACTTTGTGAACTTTGACTATATCGAACTTATGAATACGCATGCGCCCAATCCTAACCATCAGCGCGCGAGAGCTTATGGATCCTGTGTTAGACCATTGTTGAATTGGTTACGTCGTATCCCACGAGTGCGTATCCGTAACCCACAGAACCCCCATGTGTCCCAAATGGTCTAGCGTTCGTCTTTGGAATCACGCGGGTTCGATTCCCTGGATCGAAAGGAACCAAAGCTCTTCCTTCGACGGCAGATGGGATTGGGCGCCGAAGACATCTTAAAACGAGGTAAGGTCCGACTTTATTTAACCTTGTTGGGTATACACCGATCAGCCAATACATTAAAATCACATGTGGGTTATGTTAAGTATGCCTGCAGGAAATGACGTCATGTTTCAAAGTTCATAAACTAATATATGAAAATGCGTACTTTAGTTGGTATTACTTCTGAAATTATTGTTTTGTCTCACTATGGGAGTAGTAAATGTTTTCCTGACTTCGTTTTGAGAAAACATATTGGAAAGGGCATCTCCAAATCAGCAGAACTGGTACTAAAGTTTGCTCACTCTATGCAGTAGTCAGTACCTTTCAAAGATGGTTGAAAACAGGGTACATTCAATCTATAGAAAAGGTGTGGACCGCTAGCATCCATTGATATATTGTATTCTATCCCGATTTGTACATATATTAAGTGGCAGAAGGGTACTGTATAGCGGATATTGCCCATAGATACAATTGAGGTGAAGGGCCCAACGTGCACCGGTTGATGTTGGAATTTGAAGCTGGGAAATTTCCGAAAAACCCGATATAAAAAACCAATTATTTTTTTTCAAACTCATCAGAATAAACGTCAGACTTTGGAGAAATATTGTGGTAAGTGGTAATTGGCCATGGGTAGCCAGGGTCCTTAAAAATGTAAGGGATGAGCCCTGGAAAATCTTGAATGTTTTTCAGCAGATTTACTGGACAGCCTGTGGCTACTTCAGGCCAGTAGTTCTCAATAAACTTTTTGGTATTAGGACCTCTTAGTATAAGGTGTAAATTATGTCTATTGTAGACTAATTAATCGATGTTTCTCATTGGCCATTTGTAAAACATTAGTTCACGGAGTAATAAGTCTTGTTTAATGTTCAATAAGGTCTTCATCAAATATTTATCTGAAATTCCAATTGTTGCTAAGTTTATTAATAGTAGACAGTAGCATGACAACGCCTTTGTACTTACCTTAACTTTAATGGTGGGATGGGAAGAACCACGCATGAGCACCCATTACGTTCAGTTAGTTCATTGGGTAGATAGTTCAATGCGTGGCTACTCCTTTCCCGCCATTAAAGTTAAGGTAAGTATAAAGCTGTTGGCATGCTCAAACTGCCTATTTTAAACATTATTTTTAACGTCATGACCCTCGAGTAGACAATTTGTGCCAGCCAACGTCTTTATACTGACCATAACTGTGATGGCGGGAATGGACGAATCACGCATGCGCACTTATGACGTTCAGTTAGTTCATTGAGTAGTTCAAGGCAATGCTCCTCCTTTCCCTCCATTACAGTTAAGGCCAGTATAAAGACGTTGGCTGGCACAAACTCTCTATTATCTGGTACTTTCAGCGCTTCAAAGGACCGCACTTTGAGAACCGTTGCTTTAGACTTAAAATGTACGTCACATAGTTGGACGATCCTTGTGCTTATGACGAAGTCACTTAATTCTGTTGGCTATTATCCTTTTTGCGCTTTGTAAGGGAATTAAGATGGCATTATTGTCGTGCTTAGGACTTAAATCCGAAAACCGGCATGTTGACGTAAACAAAGGTTTACTCCCCTCTCCTTCCTGCTCTCGTTAACAATGGTCCAGATTTCCCAATAGTGCCCTTTTATCGGACATTTGACGTCACATGTGAATGGTTCCTAACCATGTAAGCTATAACGTTCATTGGCCTGTACTATATACGCGAGAATATTCTTTTAATTAAGCTTTCAAGGTATATTTTTAATATATGGGATCATAGGTGCTTCACTGGCATTGTTTTTAGTAAGCTGAATTGTTAATGAGGCCGGGCGAGAGAGCGAACTTTGGCGAAATTTATTGCCATATTGCTGTGATGTTTCCAGATTAAATTAACCATCATTCAACTTTCATTTCGCTTACTTTAGTTTTGTGTACATGTGGTGCGAGAGAAGTTACGGTACTATGGTGTATTTCTTATGCAGATTAATGCCCGATAATTTATTAATTCCTTGTTTTTTTATCCTTTTTGGCTATTATTTTCTCCACCCCTTGCAATCTATACCCTTCTTGTTACTTGCATCTCTCTTCGCAGAATTGTAGATAAACAAGTTTCGAGAATATTAATGGCATTTTTTCCCACTGGAGCGAAGAAGCCACAAATTTACCAAACGTATGAGAATTTGACCTACACATCTTCTATTCTGTGTTTTTATACTAGCGTTGCTGTAAAACAGTGGAAACGGAACGTTGATTATACATGCACCTAAATCCGCTAGCGAGATGCACTTTTGTAAAAGTTGAAACTTTGTTTTCATAAAACGTTCTCAGCTCATCAACGATGGAGTTTAAGTGAATTTCTAATTTAGCAACAGGCTAATAATCTAATTAAAATACATCTACTGTCTAAATGGTATGCTTTGACACTAAGAATTTGCTCATTAAAACTGAAAGGTTGAAAAACTATTACTAGAAAAATTAAACTTGTAGTTCACCATTTAGCTTTTTCATTTGTAATCTCATTAAACTAAGTTTAACTTTAAGCTGTCTTTATACACACTTTAACCCTACCTGGTTTGTCTTTGATTTAAAATATATAAATGTATATAGCTGGTGTACAAAATAATGTAAACGTTTAGAAATTTACGTAAGGTATAAATAGAATGTTTGAAAAATGTCATTAAGCAACAGTGAGTATTTTTGTACTGCTTTACAAACAGTAGAAATAGTCAGTATAATAATTACCACTGTGATTGAAGGTATCCTACGTAAGGTACAGATATAATAGACAGTTTGAGCATGCTAACGTCTTTATACATACCTTAACTTTAATGGCGGGAAGGAAAGAACCACGCATGCGCACCTATTACGTTAAGTTAGTTCATTGGGTAGTTCAATTCGTGGCTCCTCCCTTCCCGTCATTAAAGTTAAGGTGTGTATAAAGAGGTTGGCATGCTAAAATTGTCTCTTGATAGATAAAATAATTTGAAAAATTTCAGTAAGCAACAGTGAGTATTTTTGTACTGCTTTGCAAAAGTAGAGATAATCAGTATATTAATTATGGTTGCGAAAGGTTTGGAATATGGAACAATTGTAAAATATCCCACTAGAATATTCGAAATATTTTATAAAAAAAATTCTTCTTGACATAAATGTGACAAGGATAGAATCATATATGGAATTTAAATTACTCCAAATAAAAGTCAATATTCCAAATAAAGTATTTTTGTAGAGAGTGCAAGCTTATCGTTGCTATTCGTTGATTAATGGAATTTCTAGGAGCATGAATTAGGAAAGTTCCAAATGTTATGTTTAATGCACTGCAGCTATTGGTTAATTTGGTCAAAGGATTTAGGTGTGATAAGAGAGTTACTGCAGCAGAAGGTACTGTGATTTAAATTGAGAAAATTTTCTGTTTTTATATTTATTGTATGGTTTTTTCCATTCAGTAATGGGAAATTTGATTGGAAAAGTACATTGGGGAGATTGCTATCCATGTTTTACAGTATTTTTATGTTTTCTACAGAAGGATAGAAAAACATAAAAAGCGCATTGTGATCTATTCTTATTGGTGTTGAGTCAAGTGCTATATTGTGATTTTAAAACATTTCCCTCAGTCAATTCAGATGGTTACTGATTTAAGACTCCCAAGCTTTTATCGGATTACCACCAAATCGTATGCTACTCATATCTGGAGATTGTAGATAAGATTATTTCATCATATGTTCATTTTTGCATTTGTCAGTGCAAACTTTTCAATCCGGATTTTGAAAAAAAAAATCCTCCAGTAAAGATAATGGGTTGTGCGTGACAATTAAAATAAATGCATTTTTCAACGTACGTTTCTAGCGTGTTGCATCCAGAAGCTTTTAATTTTCGTATTCTGTCCCTCCAGTACTCCGGCACAACCCTGAAGTAGTGAATAGCCCCACTGAAAATGTGGAAATCTTTGCCATTCAGAGTAAATGATGATCCTTCTGCTATAAGTGCTGATCCATTAGGATTAATGATGCCCCCTTCATTGTACACGTCATAAAGTGTCTTATCCGCTGCTTCTACTCCATTTTCCTAAAATAAGACGAAATTATTGTGCTTTCTCTTATTTTCTGTCTTTTCTGTGTGGCGTTATCCCCCTAATCCCCTGATTTTGTCATCTTAAATTCCATTGTCAAACAAAATATTGAACTTACGAAATTTTTAAGAGGCTGGTGGCTGAATGAGGGCACTGCCGAGGCACATAACAATGCCACGCAAATTACCGTTTTGGCATCCATTTACTCGCAGGAAAACCGAGAGCCAATGCAGGTTTTTCTCGCAAAAACGAGCTTCGGCAAAGCAGTTTTCCAGAAGAACTCGTAAAAAAAGGCGCACCGATTGTATTTGCTACGTATAAGCCGATGACTACAAACTGTAAGCCCTCGAAATGGGCCAATTATTGACAAGCACTCGAGGCATTCTGTATTGTACCTGATGGGAGATTGTCGTAATCTTATCTACAGTTGCAAATACATAAAACAATGAAGGCACTCGCAAGGGGCTGCACGTAAAATACGGGTAGTGCAAGAGCTGTACATTCTGGTGCAGATTGAACATGTATTGCAGAATGATGGCCAGGTAGAGAGTAAACAGGATTCCTAAGATCGCTTAAAGGAAATTTAATAATCTTTTGATTTCAATGCCATTCAGCGTTAGTGTACAGAACTCGCTCTGGTGAATATAGGAAGTATAATTATTTACAATTTAATGTTGAGAAATGAAACGTGAGGTATTTTCCTCAAGACAATTTGAAATTTAATTATTAGAGAAAATGAGAAAGTTGAAGTCTTTTGCTTAACTTGATGTTAATGGCAAAAACAGAACAATAGAGAGTTTGAACATGCCGCAGTTAACGTTAACGAGATTGACAGCACGGGTTCATTTAAGAATGTGCATGCATGGTCAGAACTTTGACGGGTGTAGAACTTTAAGCCCTTCACACACTAGACAAACTTTGTAAATTCGGCTGCTTATGAATGATTTTTTTGGTTCGCGCATGCGCGCTGGTTTCTGCGCGTCTGTGCGTCTGTGCAATATCGTTTAAATGTCTTTGGCGTGCCAAACGTATTGCGCACATCGTAGCGGAGAAAAATGGCGGCAAGCACTGATGACGTCGCTAGCGCATTATCCGCAAAATGAGTCTAGTGTGTGAAGTGGTGTAAATAAGCCAGTGATGCAAATCTAGTTAACATTAATGGTGGCATGTTCGAACCCTGTTGTTGCTCAATAAATGAAGTTCATTTTTGCCAATATATTGTAAATGGACTGCTGCCTTTTGCTGCCAAATTTCTTCAATGTTATAATACAAATTAAACAGACAATTTAAGCCTCCTAATTGTGTTCAATTAAATTAAATTAGCATAATGATTACTCCAGGAATCATTGGACAGATAAGGTGCCATTTTCAATTGAAAGTAGTCTTTTTTCATTAAAGTTGTATGATGCCTACAGGACTCGCTGGCCCAAAAAGAGTTAAAATATGTTTTGCTGTTCCATTTATTTATTCTCAAGATCTTATGTCCACCAATGAATTTCCCTTAAAATCTGATGCGCATGTCTTCCCTTCATTGCTGGCATACGGATTTTTTGCTTAGTTTCAATTCTGGCTGTATGGTTTTAATTCTAACACACTTGCTCATTTGCCTCACTAATCTACTATTTATAAGATTTTCAATTCTGCCAGATTGGCACTTAGACAAAGTTTTCACTATCTGCGGGTGAACCATTGCACACTTGATAAACCACAACGGATCTTATAAAAAGTATCGCGCGTGTACACCTTATTTATTATATGCTCGGATCTAAACAAACAGCGTTTGTGGTATACTATATCCTTGCTGCCTGTGAAAAATGAACGCGTATATCTCTTGGAAAACAGACATTGAATGTTTATCTTAACACTTCAGTATTATCTTATCTAACTGACTTGCTGACAAGTTCATGACGAAAAAGAAAAAGAATGAAAATTGCTGCGTCGAACCACTTTTTTGCGGCCAGTGGAAATTGAAGAATTGGACGAAATATAAAATTCCTCAATAGCAAAGACAATACCGGAAATTCTTCCAAAGGCTATTTAACAGGGGGCGTTGCGGCTGTTGTTCACCAACAGACCTCGGCTGAATTTAGCTGACTGACAGCCTGGAATATTGGCGAAGTCCCTTTTCAAGTTTTTCGCAAATATGTCTGCCTGTCAAAATTCATTGCTTGAAGTGGCTGCCTCTTCATGGACTTTTCTCTTCAGACGCATCGCCAAATATTGTCTTATGTCAAGAAATATTTTCAAGTAATTCGTCAAGAAGAATAACGGCTTCAGCGTGCACTTGCCGAGCTTTTCCGCACAATTTTGGACGTGGGTTTTGCATAGAAATCCCTGGAGTGTTTTTTTGTAATGCTGAGAAACTCAGGCAGGCAAATAAGTTGAAGAAATGGGAACAAGTTATGTCAATTATTGGTAATGCCGAACTTCTTCCATAGTTGAGTGCTTATTCTTCCCATGAAAACATCATGATATCTCTGAGGGGTTCATCTCTTTATGTCAATATCAAGGTTTAAGGGATATCAAAAGAAAGATGCGAAATGGCAAGATCCCTAGTGTATGATTGTAAAATGTTGATTTCTTACTGATTGGCCTTCAGAATTCATCATAGATTCAATTCCTTTGCGTAGAGTTTTAATGTTAAGTTTTCAATTAGGTCACAATTTTGTTTTAAATTATATAAACGGAAAGTAAGTTCAACTACAGTTCTTCCTAAAACCGTGGGCTATTTAAAACTTGAGGATAGATGTAGTAAACTCACTGTACTGTACGTTATTTAATTAAATTAATACAAAATTCAAATCATACTTTTAATTTGACATGACATTAAATAAGCTAATATTAACCTCTAATGAGCTTATTTTACCTCTCTGTGAAGCTGCTTGTAAAAGTCGATATTTACTAAACCATCTTTTGAATAATATATACATTAGTAAGTTTGTGAACGTTTTAGTAATAGAGAGTTTGTGCCAGCCAAACGTTTTTTTACATACCTTAACGATAACGATAAACACACTTATTCCACGCATGCTAGAAATAACGTTAGTTGCCTGTCAGAAGCAATTTAGCACCGAATTTTTACAACAGGGCCCCATAAAGCTGTCACGTGATAAATAACCTGAAAGGACGTTATTTACGAAGAGCGCTGTTAGACTTAACCCGCTTAAGTAAAATCTAACTTTGGTGGGCGTATTTGCAGCCGCCATGTTGTTTTTTAAACCCTGAAACTGAGCCGTTCACGTTGTTATTCCCCTTTACCCATAATCCCATTTACGTGATGGTCTCACATGTGCATGCCTAAAAAACCAGTGCAGTCAATGTCGTTGTCGTTATCGTTAACGGTGGCCAGCCAACGCTTTAACGTTAACCTTAACGTTAACGTGGGGAAGGGAGGTGCCACGGTCTTAACTACCCAATGAACTAATTTAATGTCATGAGTGCGCATGACGTACAGTTAATTAATTGGATAGTTAAAATCCGTGGCTCCTCCCTTCCCCACATTAACGTTAAGGTTAACGTTAAGGCGCTGGCTGGCTCAAACTTTATTCTCTAAAATGATTGAACATCACCTTAAACAATTTACTGTATACACTTGTGATGCTTTTTCAATAATGATTATCACATACTAAGTTAGTATTGTTTGTATCAATGGGTGTGTTTATTAGCCATTTTAAGACATACTGTACATGATTAGGCATTACTTAGTTTGTTCACCGCTGAAAATAAACTAAGGTGATTTTTTTTAATGCTAACCAAATGAATTCAGTATCTAAAAAAGGAATATGGTTACTTCATTTATGGCTGTCTAACTTTCCTTTTAAGATAAGTCCGGATAAAGATGGCACCTTTGGGGGAGCTTTCAATTACCATACTAAGGATTTAAGCTGATTACAAATATTTCCATGCACGAGCTTTAGATAATGTTCATATATTTTTTTAAAGAAATTCAATGCAGGATGTTCAAATTATTTTTTGAGGAAGTCTAGCTTATTGTTTCCATGGGATCGATGGTACTTAATGAAACAAGTTTCACCAATCATATTATTGAGAGTAATATACACATAATGAGCAATACAGCTAGCATCATCTATATGCACATGCACGTACAATATAAACCATCAATAATAAAGCAATATTTATATCTGCATATCTTAGGGCCGAGTTGATTTTTTTATAGAAAAATGCTCAGATTGCAAGAACTTCTTCCAGTACTTCACTAAATCACTGCAGCCTTTGAGAAGATTTTGAATCCAATTTTGAGTTTATGTACAATATATGAAGTAAATAAATATAAGCTCGTTGTTTCATTTGACCTGTCACATGCTTGATTTATTTCTGAAAACAAGCCGCTTAATTGGACCCTATGAAATTACACGTTTAATATTCTTTTTGGCATATAAGAAGTAACCTTTGCTAGACAATCAACACGAATCCCTGCTCCTTTTTTCCTTCTCTCCAGTGAAACGTAATGCTCGAAATTACACGTCGATTGCATATTCCAAGAATGACAGTTATATTAAATTTGACTGTCGCAAGTGTCGTTTGCATTCGTATTTTTATCCTCTTCCTTTTTTTCACGTGTATACACGAGTCTCTCCAGTGGCATTTAATTTCCTATTTTGAATTATAAGGATGACTGTTACCGTCAGTGGATTGTCGATTTTATGCGGTGGGTGCCAGTATTGCACTCTCTTAATGAGCACAATGAATGACAAGAATTATTTTTTATCCTTGTCAGACTGCAAGAAAATTCATTTATCGAAAATGAATGCTGGCAAATCATGATGCGATTATAAACCTCGCCTGGGCAAATAGCTCTTTTTTTAATACAGAGATGCCTCGCTCTTAGAAATTTGCCCCAGCCTTTCCTCGCACACTTCACTCTATTTATGGATTTTTTTCTCACTAAAACTTCAAATGATTAAATCTAAGACATTTTCACTTCTCTAGCATTTACGGAGCGGTGATGTATTTAGACAGGCTTTCCTATACGCGATTTTATCACCATGCTTCCATTGACGTAAACTGCGTCTATTTCCTTTAAGTATGTAGCTCATAATGCAATCAAAAGGAATTGCTCATGCATTTATGGATTAAAATAGTTGCATTTGATGAATTAAGCGTGTAATTCATGGCGAATTTTTTGACATGCCAATTCACACTCGAATTTCTTCTGCTTGTGCATTGCTTACACTTTGACCAGTCTTTGACTCGGAATTACTGCACCGCGACCGTCTTGTATTGTTATACGAACTTAATTTCCTGTTTTCTAGTTGTTGCCATGGTAAATCTTACTAACGCTTGGCATTACATTATCACCGATATTCATATATGACCATAATCGGCCTTTGGCGTCATTATATAAAATTATCAAACAGTAAACAAATACAATTTCCTGTTTGACTTTTAACATTCAGTTGCACTTTCTGTAAGGGGCCATCCAAAAAGGGCGTCCTCAAGAGGGGTGGGGGAGGGGGCGAAGCCATTTTGGACGTCCACTAATGATATTATTTTTCAGTTTTTAGTTTTTCTGTTTAATTAAGTTTAAAAGGCCAGTAAAATGGGAAAGGGACACCAGAAGAAATGTGTGCCTTGTTCCAAATGTACTTTAATTTTTGAAACCTAGGGAAAGTCGGGTATTATGCCAGATTTTGTGTTAAAACCAATTTTATGCTGGAAAGTGGTCATAACCTTTATTGGATGCAGCTTTTGGCAATATTCTCTTATTTGCTTGAAATTGATGAATTATGGAATTATCAAGATTTTTCATCCAAATTAGTATTTGGAAATAAACTCAAAATAACTGGTGATATTTCAAATCCCCATGGACAATGCTTCCTTTTAAATTGCCGCATACTATAATCCAAATCATGGAATGGATTTCGTCCTAGCCATAAGAAAAATTGGTTGATTTATTGGTGAACATGTGTGCGCATGCGCGATGAGTGGCTAATAAGCATGATTTCGGGAAAATATTTAGAAAATTAAACGACAGGTTTTTTTTTGCTAACCGGAAATGAGTGATGGCAATGGATATTCTGTCACATCTCAAAAATGTCAACAACACATCACTGGTGCATTTAGCTTCTAAATGTCAGCAATATCAGAACACAACTATAGATGTGTGAGGATAATTTAAATTGGGTGAAAAATCGTTACTTGTGCATGCGCACATGTAACCATCTCTAAGAAATTCACCAATACGATTTCCGGAAAGCGTGTGCTTCAAAAATTGGTGTCATAAAATTATGAGACAATATACGGAATCAATTCCATTTTCCTTTGCATGTTAGTTGACTGATTGCTATGCTTCTATAATGATTTTGTTAAAGAGTTCATTCCCGTTATCTACATTAACTTTTAGGTAATAGTTTTTCAAATAAAAAAATGTCATGGGAGAACCTAATGCAGATTAAATTGTAAAATGAAGCACAACGTTCATCAATATTGTATTTCAAATACTTTTAATGACTTAGGGCAAAATCGAAACATGGCGTGGCTTAAGTTGTTTTTCATCGAGTTTTCCGAAGGGAAATCAAACTTTTTACATTTGTGCGCTATAATGGTTTTACGTTATTGCGGAATTAACATATTGCCATCAAGTGTTTCCAATGTAGGAATCGTTATTTCTCAAAGCATTAAAATATCTAACCTGTACATCCCCATGCTTGTTTTGGCATATAATGAATATGGAACAAGCCATGTAGTTTTGCACGAATAGCCATGAACGATGCCTGAAATAGGCCCACATTTTAATTAGATCACTGTAGCAAGATTTCCTGCTGTTTTATTAATGAAAGGCAAGACCCTAAAAATCGAATTCGCATTTTTGCAATCATGTGTTATTGCATAAGGGACTTTGAGATATATTTGAAATCCACTCTACTCTACTCTACTTGGCTGCTCACAAATGCATTAATTTTAAAGATTTTGAACTATAGAGTTGATTGCATCTTTTTATGTGACGGCATACGAAATACAAATTCATAAAGTTAAACCGAACATTTATCGCTATGCCATTGTTAGTGAACATGTCTGTTTTCACAATTGGAAAATGAAAATTTCATATACAATAGCTTATAGCGAAATGCTTTAATAATTGCATGAGATAATAAAACGACATTATTTCCCTAATACATCAAACTAATATAATGCAGCTTTCCTATTTCACTTTACTGTTAAAATTTAAAATTTAATTGCCCACTTACACTGATGTTTATAAATACTAAATGATGTACATTACCAACATCATGTTGATCAATTTGTGTATTCAGTTACTTTTCAGACAATAAGATAATGTAATTTTCTTGTATACACAGAATGGAAAGTAGATAAGGGGACATTCAAAAAGGACGTCCTCAAGAGAGGGGTTGGGGGAGGGGTCTGCTGGCTCCTGGACACCAGGTGGACGAGGGGGGGGGGACGAGGAAAGCCATTATGGACATCCACTATAATGATGGTATTCTTCAGTTTTTAGATTTTCTGTTTAATTGAGTTTATAGGTCAGTGAAAGGGGAAATGGACACCTTCGGAAGTGATTGGCAATTTATAGCATGGGCCTTTGTATGTTCCAATCAATTTTCCGGACACCCTACTTTTCAAAAAAGTTAAGGACGTCTTTGAGGGGGGGGGGTGCCTTGGCTAAAATACATCATGTGGATATAGGGTAGGAGGGGGGGGGGGTCAATTTTTGAAGGGATTTCCTGTTTGAATGGTCTCAAAAACGACATAAGTTACAAATTATGATTAAATAATGAAAGAAACCGACTTCAATTACTACCATGGAAGGAAGGAATCATCAACATAGTACAACTATTAGATTTGGTTTATTTGTCGGCATTAATGAAGACATCTAATACAAGATTTCCTGAACGATATCAATAGTTTTTTACTTGTATTTAAAAAAAAATGTTAATGATAATTTTGAGAGATGTTTTTGAATTTTCGTTTTTTAAATAAGAGCAGAGATTTAATGAACCAAGTTTTGTGTGTTCTTATCACATCCTTCAGCCTTCCTTCCTCTTTTCAAACTGGTATCCTATACGCGAGATAAGCTGAATAATGAAGATGAAGTAGCTCCTAATTAGTCGTCCCTTTTGTTAGGCCTTAACAATATAAGAAAGCCTTTGCAGGAGCCAAAAATGTCAACGTTGGTTGAAGATTAAAGGTTTTTCGCTTAGGCTTATGTCAAGCGTATGCTTCGCCCATTTCCGCACTGTATATTGCTTTATGACATTTTTGCCCGAGTTGTGCATTAATTACATTTTTCGTTGAAATTTAGTATGTCATGGCTATGCAAGCTCTATTACTTTCAAGTGGAATTTTCGCAAAAGTTCCAGCTTATGCTTTTGCGACAAATTCTTCTCTGTTGACATTGCCAACACATTCGGAACAACGAAAGCTTTTTTGGATCAATTAAAAGCCATCCAATATCTTTAGCTTTTAATGGAAATATTATTTTTGTATGAGAAAAACCACTTATAGACATACATGGGTTTGTCATAAAAGATTTCTGGATGACATTTTCGTGAAGACAAATAATATATTTAGAAGTACGGATGGTGGTGCGTGTGCGGATTCAAGCATTGGAAAGTGCTTTCATACTTACACGAGAATATCTTTTGGTTTATAGTGGCATAGTCCTTTTGAGTGCTGTTCGAGTTGTCATAAAACTGGAAGAAGTTTTTTTTCTACCCATGTTATGATCTCTTAACCAGCCCTTTCAATGGTTGTGTATGGACGGGGTCGAGGAAACAGTATTCCTTGGAATGTCTTTCAAATTAATGAATTTGGAGAAACATGTTTTTCTAGAAATTGCTTGACCGAAATCTGTTGCAGGAAACGACCCTTTGCAATGGCTTAAAAATTCTTCTGGTAACCTTTTGTTAGTATGCAACATAAATCTGAGAGCCCATATTATTAATATCAACTATGTTTGAAAAGACGGATTATCGAAAAAGTTTGTTATTTAAGATGAAAGTTTCCCTTAATTGACCTATTTTTGTGTAGTTGGCTTTATTTCTAAAATAACGTCAAGTGATAGTTGACATAACGTTGCTTGTTTAATATGGCCCTTGCATGCAAATGCTTTTCACTAAATCTGATGAGTGTTATTCACGATTTCCCACGACTGATTATTACTTCTGCATCATCAATTGGCCTTTCAGTGGTGCATTGATGATTAATTAAGCCGCTCTACTGCCCAATAAGCTGGAGAGCTACAAAATGAATATATGAAGGTATAAACTTATTTTCATGACATGCTAATGCATTCTTCTTTGCCGTGTGCAGAAACTTCAGTAACTAAAAATCATGTATTTTATTTAGTGAATGAATGGCATCATTATTGTTTGCATTAAACTCATCAGGGCGTATGCTTATACTCTAATTTATGCATCTCGGAATCCATGGCTTTGTCGTCGTATATATTACAGCAAACAGGCTCGTATAATCGCGGGATTAATTCAACTGGCATTTTTTGTAATTATGCTTGCAGAAACTCAAGAGGTTGTACAATACAAACAATTAGGCATTCCTCTTCCATCATTTCAGATAAAAAAGTTGGGAAGGGACTACAATGATGGCTTTCCACAAGTTTTTAAGCTCGTTGTTTTTAATATGTAGTGTCTCTCTCATCAAACCCATCGAGGGATCATCCCTAAATCTCTGATGAGAAATTTGTATTTGACATACATCGCACTATATACCGTGCGATTAATTATACTACCAGTGCAGGCAAACGTACATTTAGACAAATCTAAATACATGTTGTATGTGTTAAGAAGGTTGTGGGGCATGTGCTAATGTGCTTTTGTGGATTATCTATTGGTCCTTGAATGTCGTTAAGATTTTAATTTGTATCATTATCAACATAACGGCGGTTCCATTTAATAAATACAAAACATTAAAGTCTGACCATAAACAAACATGTTATCATGAACAAATGTAGTATGCGGTACATTCTATATATATGTACATGCACAGTATATAATTAATTAATCTAATTTTCTCATAAGAGAGAGTTTTAGCCAGCCACGTTAAACGATGACGAGATTGACAACACTGTTAAAAAACAGCACTGGCGGCTGAAATGGCATTGGAATGTCATGCTTTGCAAAGGGTAGTCCTTCACATTCCAGCCGCCAGTGCCGTTTTTTGACAGTGCTGTCATTCTCGTCACCGTTTAACGTGACTGGCTAAAACTCTAATTATTATTTGTATGTAAAAGAAAGTTGAAGATGACTTAAAAAATATTTGTCTCTCAAGATCTTGTCGATATTTCAAACAACAGTTTTCTTTAGATGATATTTAAGTAATATATGAATATGTACAGTACAACTATAATATTTCAACATATCATTTTTTCGAGTTCAATTTGTTTTGGAACGTGTAATGAAGTGCTTTCAAGGTTCAAATACTCGTTTAAACAAAGTGTATTTAGTATCTTTTATTCACAGTTTTTTTATTTAAAAAAAATACATAACTTTTACAATTTGGAAGCACTGAATTTCCAAAAATAATGTAGTTTGAAATAAATCGCCGTGAATGTTATTTACTATAATATTGCCTGCAATGAATTAACGATATGTGAAAAGTACTTGCATGCTCTTGTCTGTTATGAACAATTACGTGCTACATTTAAAGTATACACTGAAGGAATATATGGGTAAAAATCACTTCTGTTGCCTTATGTTTATTCGAAGTGGGTTGCAGTATAAATTTCTTTAGAAGTGGATTGTAACTGCTGTTTTAATGGCCTCTCAATTTCTTAAGGGTATCATTGACGCAATATCTAATGTATTTCTGTATTTGATTTAATCAATTGGAGATTGACCGAGATCTAAGGACATATTTCAAAGAAATAAAAAAAAAACGTTTCGATATAAGTATAGAAAAAGTTTTATGACCGGTGATTTTGGATGCTCTGTTCATTGGCATTCTCCTTGAATCCAACGATAGTTCTAATGTTATGATTTGCGGGTCTAGTTTGAAACATCATTTGTCAAACTTGCCAAGCCAAGTTTTTTTTATACCATGTGTGTGCTTGGGGACCAGTCCGCAAATTGATTTTATCCGCTCTTATTCCTGGTGTGTGAACGAGACAGGCATGTAGCCCTTTAGAGTTGCGGATTTTTCGTTTTGTGTGTGTCTACAAGTGTTTTTGTCGAATGTTCGCATTTATTTTTTAAAGCTTTTTATTCCATTTCGAATGAGAAATAATTCAACCACACTGTAAAATAGGACATTGGTTGCATTGAATGACGCGTATAAAACTCCAGCTTAGTAAGTATCGCTATTGACCATTCGTCCTAGCCCATAGAATACCGAAATTGCAAATGCTTTTAAAACCATCATTTTCAACTTAGCTAATGCTCTACAGATGCTGCGATAAGTCCAATTACTTACGTGTACATCTTACCAGATTCCACTTTTTGTTATAAATTTCAAAAAAACCCTACAGATAACTAAATATTTTCCCAACTTTTGTTAAGTTTTACACTTCTAATTGTCACTTAAATTGACTCAGTCACGACAGAAAATGCCAGAACGGATGGTACTTAGTTTTTGCTTGCCTAAAGCATCATCTACATTTAAGTAAAAATGAACAAGATGGAATATGGTCATCATTATAGAGCCTTGCAGCAACTGTTCTCACTTGATTTTTTTACCCAAGACATTTGGCAAAATTTTCCACTCTCCAAATGCTTGCTTTTTATCCAAAGCGGAACTCTGCCTGAGGATGTCGAATTTGGTCATCCATTACAATGTTGTTGGATTAATTACTTTAATTACGCACTTATACTTTGTTGACTTATGGCTTCTTCGTTTCATCGCTCTGATTTTCAACTTGATGACTTCGTTCTTGTTTGTTAGCCTGTAGACATATCCATTACTGAAATCAGTGAAAACAGAAAAAAATAAAATTGGGCCAATTTCAGATGAACATCACACCCACGAGAAATTGCTCACTTGCTACATCTTTACTTTCTTCACTGAAGGGCCAATCAAATGCTGAGACATGGAAAATCTTTAAATCCATTATATAGAATGAAGTCCTTTAGGCAGCGTTATGTGAACAATAAGCATTGTTATATATTTCTTGAATTCGCGTTTTATTACGAGCTTGAAAGCGTATGTGCACGTTTCTCATGTATACATAAATACAATTTAGTTAACTTCTTGAGATATACTATATACAGGGTGGACCAGAATTCCTTGCCACCCCACTTTTTTAAAATCTTATAGTTATGGACATTCTGTGGATGCAGTTAAATAGGAAGTCATGCGTGCTCTATCCACTAATGTTGTTCTATTTTAACTACGACCAATTTGTCATTGAAATCCACATAATAACTTTTGACCTGTAACACTTAGGACAGAATGTCAAATTACGAATTGAAAAGAATGGTCTGCTTGTATGAAATCAACTGTTTTCGTCTTCATTGGCAATTATTTAAAGTTGTTAGAATGTTTTTAAG
>JAUJYV010001360.1:0-18452 GCA_033995625.1 Ophyiulus pilosus
GTCTGAGAACGTGACAGGACAGGGCAATCGTGTTTTATATTACAGGTTGTGAACTTACATCAAGGAAGTGAAAAAAAACTTTCAAAGAATCGACCCATAATTGAAAAAGTTTTGAAAAGTTGTAATTGCCGCCGATACGCGTACTATACGCGTACTCCGACAATTCTCTCCCCCCAATAAAAAAACAATATTAAGTAATTACACTTTGGGGTAAAAAATAATTGTGCAAAATTGTTTGAAATTTACATGGAATTTCAAATAGAATACGATGTTTGAACCATTTTTTAAAGTTTCGTTTGCTCAGTAAACATTGCTGATTATCAGATTATTAATTGTTTTGCTAATGAACTAAAATGTTTTCTTTTTCTTTCAGGTTTGGTTTTTAGTTCCCCATCTGATAGCAATGGATTGTAATTTATGACAGACCCTTCTGGCATTCGTTTACGATTGTCCCTTCCAGCATTGTTTGTTACTCAACGGCTTTACGTAGAAGCGCTTTTGCTCATCTGGATTGTGGTTTGATAACTAGCGCCACCTTGTTTTTAATGCATTGTGTGGAACATGGCGCGGTGTTTTTATTTTACCTTGGAATTTATTATGTTCTAAATTTAGCGGTTTATAGTATTTGTTTAGTGTTTTTAGAGTCTGAAAAATTAGCGTTGTTTCGCCGGTTTGTAAGTAAGATTTTTCATTTCCACGCATGTTTGTTGTCGCTTGTTTTCTATGATTGAACTCGATGTGTCATTGTGTGATTTGTTTACTCATGTTAATATAAATCCTGTTTGTGATTATATTTTTAAAGGAAAAGTCGTATTCAACCGAAATCCTTGTTTCACAACTAGTGTTTGGTTAAGGCCGTGCAAAATTTAGCGTGACGGATTGATATTCGTCAAATAAATCATGCCACTATGTGCCAATGTACAATCCAAAAGTAAGGTCAAATCTCTTCAGGTCTTATGCCAAAATACACTGCTCTGTTTCAAATTGAAGTTCATTAATCTGTCATTATTTCAGCTGATGAACTGTTCTTCCGTTGGTTCAATAATTGCGAAGTTCAAAAAGCGATTCGAGAGGATTTGAAACAGGTTCTGCGAGGAAATTACGATAAGAGGCTCGAGGAATTGCTAAGCATTTCTGGTATGTATAGCTGGTACATATGTGTACTATCAAAAAACATTAATTAACTGAATGATTCCTGTCTCCAATTCTGTGACAAGCGCGAAATGCTGGGGGTAAAATAACATTGTCGTCCTTATAGTATCAGTTTTGAAAAAAGAATCACACAAATGATGAGAATTCTGTGTCAATCGTGAAATGCTGGGCGTGAAGCTAAAGTTTAGTATTGTCAGGGTCAACAGTTAAGCACGTGTAATCCAATCGCTTGTACGTGTTTTAAGACGGCCAAAATATCAGTTCCGTGACTTCCGTCGTGTATATTCGCACACTTCATCAAAATCGCCCAGTTTTGATATCTTAAGTGGGTTTTCAAGATGCTTTTTCATCCAATTAGAGACAAAAACATGTTACACTTTATAGCATGTGTTTGTATAGAAGACTAAAAGAGGAAGGTCTTTAAAGGCCTCAGTTCATCCTAAGGCAGCCTTGTTAATGGCTTGTCCACAAGATAATTTGAGAATTTAATGTACATTTTTTTTCCAGGCAGATCCGGTCGTTGCAGCAGTAATGGATCGACACCGACATCTACACCGCCTTGTTCTCCAAGGTCCTTATCACCTCCTAGTCCAGTTCGCCATAGAAAGAAAACATCCCCCGTAGTCTCAACAGATCCAGCAATCATCAAATGTACAGGAACAGTCAAAACATTGCTAAAGGTAGGAACCAGTTATATTATTACACAATTAACTACGCGCTTTTCAACTTCTCGTCATTACAAGGTGTTCAAGCAATGGTTGTCATAGATTTATTCGTAATTGAAGTTATATTTAAAAATGAAATACTGAGATAGGTGGGGTAGTGGTAATGCTATCGGCCTTTCATTCGGGAGCCGTGGGTTTAGGCTCCCCTGCGCCCTTTTCACTCCTAGTCACCCCTAGTGTAGCCTAACTTTCCTGTATGTGCGCAAAACACCTGGGCAGGAATTTGCGGGGACCTAGACGGCATTTCCCCCTTGGTATGGATATTTTGTCCCCTCGGCCCAATCTTGGCTCTCGACGCTCCTGCCTGGGTTCAGTTCCCGGGTCGGTTACCTTGACTGCGGTTTTTGCGGTTTTCTACAGTTATTTCCAGGCAAATGCCATGATAGTTCTTCAAAAATCGGCCACGGCCATGCTCTTTCCTCTCTTCACATCTATACAAAATTTCCAAAGAATGCAAACAAATCCAAACGACCATGATCCCAACTTATTTGATTACATTTTATTTACAACTTAACAAATCTCGTTCACTTATTTTGCAAGTTCCATGTTGAACATATTAACGCCATGAAGTTTTCTATTCTAAACGATCATTCACAAGCATGATGTAAGATTATAATGGTATTGACAGTTGTTGTGAATTTCATAAGTTGCAGTTTTAGATATCAAAGTAATACAACATTCTAGAGTTATAAATATTAAATAATGCGTTTTTCATTTAATTTAATTTTAATGGCTTGTAAAATTAATAAATTCTTAGCTTCTAAGATAATGTTTTTTTTAATAATGCTCTTTAAAAAAAATACAGGCTTTTGCTCTGCTAAAGACAATTTTGTAGAATGATGTAATTTCATAGAGCTCCACTAGATGACGCCTAATGAGTGCACTTGATGCTTTCAGGTGTTTTACGTTTGTTGAACCCACCCAATTTTAGCAATTTATAAACTACGTGGTGATTGCAAAATCACTGCAGCTCTGTTCCTCGGTGAACCGAACGCGAACTAGAAGCAATTTGTGTAACGAAAACGTAGTAAATTTAAAAACTAGGAACACATTTTTGAGGAAGTTTCATGCATCTATAATTTGGGAAACAGTCCAAAAACTAAATTTCGTTAGCTAAACATTTTATTTGTGTTATATTACAGGAATTTAGGTTCCAAATTTAAATCTACAGAAACTTTAATTGAGTAATTACTTTTGAATGATCACTGCTATATTTCGGCATGTGCACTTCACACAACTTCGTTAAATTTAATTAGCACACAAAAAATGATGTGAATAAGCAGAACGCTAGAGGGGGCAATAAACATGTGCCCAAGTTTGAAAGTTTTCATTTTTTTAAAAATGATCTCTGTGATTTGGGTCTCACTTTCATTTTACAACCTATGCTGAACTAATACGAAATCCCCCTTGTTAAATAGAGGAAAAACAAATTTCCATTTATTTGTCACTTAATTTATAAATGATGTCATTTAATATGTAGGGTTTACGACACCCCCTCAGTAGGGAAGTAAATGCCAGTCAGTATTACAAATTGGTAGATGTATGGGATGGAATTTGGGTTATTTTAATTATATTTCTAACGGTATCAATGGATTTTAATTTGTAGTTTTATCAAAACTTCATTTACCAATTTTAAGCGTGGTACAACCGTGTGTTATTATCTATGTCAAGAAAGAGGCCATTGTGTTTATCTATTCTCATAAATTGTGCTGTTTTATCAGTAGCAATTAATTATTTCGGTGACCAGACTTCCTTTCCCGAATCTCATTAGCCATTTAATATTTACACGTGTTTTAAGGCGCAACTTTGCTTTCTAAATGCCATGGCGTGAAAGGCCCATTTCGGGTGCTATATGTCATTTTGAGTCATGCACTGTTTATTTACGTAAGAGGCCGTAGCATCATCATCGACAGGTGAGTGCTCAACTGTGCTCGCATTTTTCCTTGAATTGCATTTTAGAGCACGACCTAAATAGCTTTCGTATATAGTCGCTTTTTGTGTGTGTGTATTAACTGTTTTAAATCCCTGGCTAAGAGAGGTTTAAGGATTAAAGAGAGGCAGGGGAAGATTCGAGTCTGAATCTGAATCTTGAGCATCGTTCGTCTAAGTGAGTTATGACTGTTTCCTCAATCAGCTTTGTGATGGGAAAAAATTAGATATGTTGGCCATTAATCTGTAATCGTATAAAACCTTCTGACTAATGGTGTTTGTCTCACCAAGTTTAACAGTTTAATGTGTAAAATACTGTTTGCACAGTGAATGGTCCACATGTGTGCTGCGGAAGTTTGTAATTTCTAATTGTAAATAGAAAACATTAGAAATGGTTATCTTGGAGTAGATTATTGTATTTAAAACATGATTTTTGGTTAATTGAAAAAATGCGAGACAACCTCTGCAATAGTGCATGTTGTGCCTTATGTTGAAAAAGTTTGAAAAAACACTGGTGTAAGAATATGAAGACAAGTCTAGCTTACGGCCTTGTTCTATCTCAAATAGTTTTCAACTAGGGGCCATTCAAAAAGAACGTCCCCGAAATGCCTTCAAAAATTGACTACCCACTGTCCATTTTAGCCCAGACCCTCTCTCCCCATCATAGAAGTCCGTAAGTTTTTTTTGAAAAGTAGGGTCTCTAGAAAATTTGTTGGAACATCCAAAGGCCCATCCTATAAATTTTCAAGCACCCTTCTAGCTACCAATTTCATGACATTTGTCCAGATTTTTATGACTGACCGAACTTTCCTGACCTCGAAGGGAAATTCAAGCATAAAATTGGTGTTTGACACAAAGTTAAGTTAGGCATAATTCCTGACTTTCCCGAGGTTTTAAAAATTCAAGTACATTTGGGACTGGGAGCACATTTCTTCTGGTGTCCCTTTCACTGATCTTTAAAACTCAAACAGAAAATCCAAAACCTGAAAAATAGCCCATAATTGTTCCCCCCATCCCTTATGAGGACGTCCTTTTTGAATGGCCCCTAACGGCGTTTCAAATGCTTGCCTAGTTTATTTTGAAAGCCATTCATTCAAATGAGTTAATACGAAACCTCGATTTCTTAGCTACCTGAACGGTTACAAATAACCACAAAATTGATTTCTTTGAAGTAATAATTATCTAAAGAAAAATTACGTTTGACTGAAAACAAATAAAAGACATGCCGCTATCGTCTTTCATCGCGGACATTTAATTGCCCCCGATAAAGTTTAACCCGGTTAAAGCATTTACAACCGATAAGGAAAATGTACAACGATTTATAATAAATTTCCACGATATTACATTTGCCATACGGTAGTCCTTGCAAAATTGTGCCTCTCGATCGTTGTACCGATTCAGGTCATTGACTATATTCGGCAACAATTGAGACAAACCCAGCAAAACGTCATGGCCATAACTGTAATAACGGTTTGCCATTTAACTTTATGGATTTTTTGCGGCACTTTTATCACGGCTTTCCTAATTAATAAATGTGAAAACAACGCGCTATTTGGATTGTTATATGCTTATTGACTTTGTGGGCAGAGATCCCAAATTTATTCATCCGTATAGCAGTGACCTTAATATAGTGCTTTATCTCCCCTCCACACCCCACGGTGCCTGTTTTTTTTGCGTGACAATTGATTAGGAACCTTGCCTTTTTGTGCATTTATCTACTCTTTGAAAATTCGAAGTATTTTACGTATATTTTTTTGCTTTGTTTGGATACTTGAAACATAAGAATTGATAAGTTTTTGCAAATGTTATTCAAAGTATTTACATAACTGTCGAAATTTTCTTCCGGATTTTTTTGCCTCACATTTTCTTCAGGGAAAGTCTTCATTCTTGTTAATATAATTAAAAAGTACAACTTTGTAATAATTAGTCTGTTATCATTTGCAAAAATGTGAATCACTGAAGCGTTTTTGGGTGGTGCAACTTAAGTTAATTAGTCTCGTTTTTCTAATTGTCATGTAACAAGATACACAATTAGGTATCAAATAGTATTGAAGTATCAAAATGCTTTTGTTTGTCTCATGTACTACAGATTTGTGTCGAATTGAGGCAAAAGATTTGAAAATATATTATAGAAGTTTTTTTGACTTCTTCAACGTTGAGCAAAGAATGTTCCTAAAGAGCAATAAAATGGCATCTGCTTTAACTTTATGGACATATTTTGAGTCAACCCTGTAGATTTCATTATGGTGTATTTTTAAAAGCCAGTCAAAACCCCAAAATAGCCTAAATGAGCTACTGCCTCTGCCGTGATTATTATTGAGGAAATACAGCGACTTGACAACACACCAACGTAACGTATACTTAGTAAAAAATTGCAAGTTCCTCCTCACTTGTTTACGATACTCGTTTTGTAGTGAAAAGCTGTTCAACTGGAGACATTTTTTGCCATTTTGTTGTTGTTTATGTTCTTCGCATTTTGCTTTTGCTTCAATCTCTGGTTTAATTTGTGCTTTATGAGCAGTTCTTTTCCCTCCCCCCACCCTTTTTGGCATGTCGAAATTACAGGGTTCTTGTATATAAACAGAGCAAAGGCACTTTGTAAATATTGACTGCCATAATCGGGTGTAAGGAAAGTGGATCCATAAAACTGCGAATGATGACGGTGGAATGACAGTGATGGAGACACTGCTCTCTCTTAGATCAGTGTAGCAATCTTGTGATGTGTGTACTCACAAGATTGTTGTGGTATTACACAATTCCTCCCATTTTGTGTTTTGCAAAATATTCGAGTTCAGAATAAACATTTATTAGTGTAATTGTAAGTGTAATTTATAGGCTTCCATACAGCATACATGTAGTCAACAGATGGCGCTGATGATGCGGCCCCCGTACTCATCTTAATGCCTTTTGGTGATATGCACTTGCCATTGTATGCACCAGAGAACAATTTGTAAGGGACCATACTGATGACCAAACTTGTAGGTTTACAACTGGTGTTCTTGAAAATGTAATTAAAGTTGAGAATGACCCATTCGTTCTGTTTTAATACCCGATTTGGCACGGAACATGAACGAGTTCTTCGTAATGACAGTAAAGTTGTGTGCAATAATTTTGGGTGGAACGTTGAGCGTGAACTTTTATCGTTTTTGCGTGCTTATAGGTTGTTTATTGACACAAAGGACTAACTTAGGTAATTGACCGAACAACGACGGTATACGTTTTTGTGACTCTTTTCACGAACATTAGATTCCAATTTCTATGCATGTTTTTCTGTTTTGATAAGACAAAATCACACAAATTGAACGGGATCTGTAGGAAGAAAACATCACACAAATTCCTAAACATTCTTAACTCAATATATAATAAGTTATCATTTGGTTGCGGTCTAGAGAGCACTGTACAATAATTGAACATTATCAGTAATACATTTCCTGAAAGACTACTTATTTTTTAATGTGTTGACAATAGCTTGCAACTACTGTATTGTAAGCAGCAGCAGTATTGTTGAGCTACTTTTTAAATTTAAAAAAATGTCACGTGAAAGTAGTTTGGGCCATCTCCGTAAAGGGCCATTCAAAAAGGACGTCATCAAGAGGGGGTAGGGGGAGGGTCTGCAGGCATGTGGACACCATGTGTACAGGGGGAGGAAGGGGGGGAAGCCATTATGAAAGTCCACTATTGATGGTAGTTTTTAGTTTTTCTGTTTGAGATTTAAAGGTCAGGGAAAGGGGGAAAGGGACACCAGAATAAATGTATCCCGAATCCCATTTGTACTTTACTTTTTAAAACCTCGGGAGTTGGAAATTATTCCTAAATTGGTGTTAAACACAAATCTTATACTGGAATTTCCCTTCCAGGTAAGGAAATTAAGAAAAATCTGGAATTGACAGCGAGATGTGTGCTTGGAAATTTAAAGGATGGACCTTTGTATGTTCCAATACATTTTCTGGACACCCTACTTTTCAAAAAATTATGAACGTCTTTGAGGGGGAGGGGGTCTGGGCTAAAATGGACACCGTGTGGACCGAGGGTAGGGGGAGGGCAATTTTTAAGGAATTTCGGGGAAGTCCTTTTTGAAAGACCCCTAACCTCTTGAGATTTAACGTGACATGATGTAAGAGTTCATTAGTGGCTGAGAAGGTTCTCCATCCTGGTCAAGACCCCTCTGGAAGGTATTTTCCAGTGACCGTCCTTCACGAAGTTATCACCTTAATAGTATCGATTTCCCCCCTTCATTCATTATCGAATCTGGTCTTTAATTGGGTTGGACAGTTTGTGTTGCTGGAAACCTGCGTTTTTAATGCGATGCAGGCGACAACTCCTCCACAGACTGGTTTTCTGTAATAGCAGCGCTTTCTTATTAGTTCATTAACGTGCGTTGGCGGGGGCTGCGAATCTCTCTAGAGAGCCTGAAATCCAACTTTACTTTCTTGGCAAAGCCTGATCTCTGCGCCGTGAAGCGTTTTTCGTTGCTTTTTGCCATACGAAACCCTCCTCTCGCCAAATGTTCCTTATTTGGGACAGGGTGCCGTTTTTGGGGCGTTCGTTGCGCTGCCGCTCGACGCCTAATCACTTCCTTACATGTAGATGCAGACGGTGGAGGGTGCCGAGCAGGCCATCCCTATAGTCTCCCAACGTGCCATTTGCCTAAAGCTCTCACTTCTCCAGGCTTAATGTGGACTTGACGCTGTTTTTGTTTTTTGTTTTTGTGGTTGGTGTTTTGCTTTATTCTTCTTCCGTTGTTTACGAAGGAATGGCCAGTGTCTCCTCCTGATGTATGGCACCTGACCAGTGAACTGGGCAGCGCGGATTATTTCGGTGACTGAACCGTGAGGTTTTTTTTTTTTTACGGAGTGCCGAATATCGACGTGACCTACATGCGGAGTGGTGAAGCCGTTTTTAGGCAAACGCCCGAGTGTTTACATCTGCAGCGGCGAAAGTGGAGGACGGTCGCGCCAGGAAACTTCAGCTCCCGGAACATCCAGAGAAGTTTTACGCTTTTTTGGTGCGATTGTGATATTTATACATTTTTCTTGTTTTCTTTCGTGGTGGATCTTGTGCACGTTAGTGGAGTTGCATAAGATTCGCGAAGACGCTACCTGGGCTTTTTTGTCAGTCCCTGATGGTATCAAATCGTGGTTTTATATTGGATCGGTAGACCGGATTCAGCTTCTGAGGATCAGTGCTGCAGATCAGAGTGTGAAGATGTCAGTATCGTTTACCACGGACTTATTTTTTTTTTGTACGTAACACAACTTAATTGTGGTGGTGTTTAGACATATCGCAGAAACGACATTTTGTATGTGGACTATCAAATCTTGTGCGCACTAGTCGAACTTTGTTTTGGACAGAATCTGAAGACCTCACCTGGGAAATATTGGGTTGTCCAGAACCCCCAGTTGGCTCGCTTATGGTGATCTAATGATCACACATCATACTTTTGTTCGGTACTTTTATTACTTTTACTATTATCGAAAATCGGATCCAAAGGCCTCTGAGGAACGTGAATAAAGGAAGATGCCGTTCTTTAGAGAAATCACATCAACGCCATTTTGTTGATTGGCCGCCTATCTTGTGCGCACTAGTCGAGTTGAGTATAAGCATCCGAAGAACTTTTGGGGATTAGATCTGCCAAAGGAAGAGGTCCCGCGACCTCGTAATTTCACTTCATTTATCCAAAATCTTCGCAAGAATAAATTGGGATCTGAAAATGGATCCAGCCTTCGAGGACCAGAATAGCTGAAGATGTCAACAGGGCATTTTTGTACGTAACAAAACTTGCATGTGCCGGTGTTTAGAACAAGTCGCAACAGCTATATCCGACCTCGACGAGGGAAGGATGTCAGCGGATCAGGTCGCCTGATGATGAGGATGATCTTGCTGGCCCCGATCCGGGACAACGATGAATAAAAGCTTCGCGCCCGATTACGTCAGCTACGATGGCCACAGCGGCTGCGCCCGCTACCTGACACGCCACAGTGTGCCTGTGTACCACTCAGCCGTGGTGGACCTGCGCCACCAGCGGACTGTGCACAGCGTGGAGCACTATCCCTGCTTACCCGACCCGGCAAGGGTGTCCGGCACGGCCGAGTGCGGCGCCGTGCACTACGGCTTCTGCCTGCCCGTCGTGCTGGACGATGAGAGGACGGGAGCTGGGGCCAGGATCAGAGTGGATACCAAGCTCTTGGCCGCGCCGGAACTGGACGGTGGCCTGCAGAACCTCGTGGATCAGTTCGTGGCCCACGACAAGGCGGTGCAGCAGCAGCCCGGCAGGAAGGCCAAGACGACCTCAAGCAGCCCACAATCTAGTCCCACAAGCCCTAGTCACCCCCATCCTAACCTACAAACTCCTCAAAGCGTCCAACTGGGCCTTAGCCGCTTGACCATCCCTGACAGCCCACTGCACGTTGACAAGACCTCACCACCGAGTCCGACCAGAACCCCAGACTGGAACAAGCCAACCTCACCTGCCGCCGCCAGCCCCAAAAAGGTCCTGGACGTCTCCCAGTCGTCAGCCGAGGAGACATTGGGTCAGCTACTGCTGGATCTCAAGCTGGCCGTGTCCACGGGGCTCGAAATCAAGCCGGGGGGCAGCGGAGGAGGACTGCTTCTCGCTGCCGTGGGGTCGCGCAATAGGGTTCAGGGGGTTAAACAGGACGCTGGTTCCCTGAATACCAAACCAAAGTACGACGACATTGAAGAGAGCCTGAAGGCTTCCCTGGGGAACCCGTTGACCAATGGCAACGGTAAGATGGCCACGGACAAAAATAATGTCAAGTATAACGAGGGTGAACTCTGCCTTCAGAGTCCGGTGGACTTTGCGAAAAAACGCTTCCAGTGGACGCAAGATGCGCAGGCGCAACAGAAGCTGGACGCGGTGACCACCAGGGTGCCCCTCAACGGCATCCCGCACTTGGTGAGTGAAACTAAGACGCGCTTTGAGAACGGACTGTTCAACCAGGCGGAAGTGAAGTGGAAGTCCGAGTGGCTACCCAACCTGCTTCCCAACAGCTCCGGACCGGACTCAGGAGCCGGCCTGTTGCACCCAGACTATGGCAGGGGCAGCACTTCGCCCAAGAAATCACCCAGCCCAGAGCCGGGGGTTACCAGCAGCAGTGGGACCCCCTTGCCCCACCCCAAGCTGACCTCCATCCAGAAGCAGCATATTCGTGAGAGGGCGCTTTCCCCCACGGGTACCAACGCCTTTGTGGGCAGCAGTCCTGGAGCGGTGGTAATCGGCAACGGCACCGGAACCACCGGCGGTTTCTTCCCGGTAAGGCCGTTCTTGACCAAGGGATCGGTTGCCGAGAGGGTCCTCATCTTCGAGCGCTGCCCGGTTCTGGATAGGGGGGTCAACAGGATCCACCAGCACCACCATCCGGCTAAACCCCTGTTCAACACTTGGCGTATCGGCGGCAGCAGCAGTTACACCAGCACCGCGGGGAACAATAACAACCATGGGCCGGATTCGTTGTTGCACCAAACTAAGCTGCAGGTAATTATCGTTTCTGGTAATGTGGGGGCTTGATGTTGACCGCTGTGGTTGAATGCTGTTATAAAATTGCACTGCCAACGTTCTACAATGGTGGCAAATTGACTGGGTTTTTTGTTGTTCCTCTAACCGGCCTTGTAAAATTATGCCATGTGGGTGGGCTTAATTCAGCTTCGCAATTACATTTTTAAAAGTGAAATGTGAAATTTAAAGTTTTTGCTAACATGAGGTTGGGCTGTAAGCCTGTAAAATATTCCACGATTCCCAAAACGGGCCATTCAAAAAGGACGTCCTCAAGAGGGGGTAGAAGGAGGAGGAGGAGTGGTCTGCTGGAATATGGACACCATGTGGACAGGGGGAGGGAGGGGGAAGCCATTATGAACGTCCACTAATGATGGTATTTTTCGGTTTAATTAAGTTTTAGAGATCAGTGAAAGGAGAATGGGGCACCAGAAGAAATGCGTCACCAGTCTCAAATGTACTTGACTTTATAAAACCTTGGGAAAGTCGGATGTTATGCCTAAATTTGTGTTAAATACCAATTTTATGTTGGAATTTCCCTTCGAGTTTAGGAGATTTCCGTTAATTTCTGATTAACGGAAATGTCGTGGAATTGGTAGCGAGACGGGTGCTTGGAAATTTATAGGATGGGCTTTTTTATGTTCCAACAAATTTGCTGGACACCCTACTTTTCCAAAACAAATTAAGGACATCTGTAAGGGAGGAAAGGGGGTGAGGTCTGGAACAAAATGGACACCGTTTGGACAGGGGGTGGGGGGTCAAGTTTTGAAAGAATTTCGAGGACGCCGTTTTTTGAATGACCCCCAAAGTGTTGTGGAAGTACCTGTAAGACAATGAAAGTACTTGTACGTTTTTAAAGTACTGAATACACATTAGAATCATTAGATACTGTGTTAGGATTCTTCACTTGAGAAGCTAGTAGCGCCAGTAAAGTTACCAGTAGTTGCAACATTATAGAAAACCAAACTTAAGCATGCAAAAATTGAAATTTAAACATGTATGTGTTTATTTTCATTTTATAAAAATGCCTTCAAAATGGTACGACTTCAAAGATCGATTTCACTAATTTATATAAAACTGGTTGTTTGTGAGAATTAGTAATCTCAAAGGTGGATATTTTTACTAGAATACTATCCACATATAAAATACGAGTAGTAAACATTTCTACATTTTCCTCCATTCATTAAATGGATTTCTACGTGAATTTCTCTTGTTTAATACAGAAATTCAACTTTGAATATTGTCTGAATATCTGAATGAAAGTTTCTTTAAATTAGGAAACTTTCCCGGCTTTCCAGTAATTTTTTGAATCAGGTGATTTTTTTCGGTTTGCAAATCCTTATTTAAGCTACATATATAATCATTTTTCGTGGAGTAGAGGGGATCGTATGGAACCGCTAAGACAGGTACACATGTTATGTGGGAGCAAGGTAGGCCGCGTGAGTAGGTGGCATCCTTGATTAAATGTTGACCTGTTTGAGCCACTCCCACTGCCAAGGACTTGCAATTTATCTTACGTTGGAAATTGTTTATTTTTTTTATGCTGGCAAACCTTAATTGCCGTAATACGTTTTTTCATTCACTAGAAATCGATAGATTCGTTTTGTTAACCGCTAACAAAGACGAAGGCTTTTTTTTTTGTTGCATGTTTCCTGCTATGAGCAGTTACCGTTACAAAAAATGTCTTATGCTTAGTACACACTGGGATGTTTCATGAAACTGAACCAAAGTTTCTGCAAAATAAGTTTTTGAACTGTGTTTTTTGAACATATTTCTGTATTGATGTTTGTCCAAATGTATCTGTCCACATCAAAAAAGCATTTTGAACTGAGAAACTGTTTGCTAGTCAAGGCACGCCTTTCTGTAATCCTGTCAGTTTTTATTTCCAAAATAATAGTTACTATAAATACTATCTCATTCAACCCAACGAAAAAACGTGTCTATGTGTGTATATATCTATATGAAAATATGTATATTTTTACTTTAAAACTTAAAAATTTCCTATTATAACTTACCAGCTATCCACGAGGTGAATATTATTTTTTGTGTTAACTATAGTAAACTATAGCGCCTTGGTATGAGCACCTTAAGCCCTTTAATAACCATGAAACAATGTTTTATTGAAACACGTTTAGGCCAAAAGTTTTATGAAACTTAGTTGCAGAAATCTGGTGGGCATCCACATATCACAAACATATTTGTGAAACCCTGCTTCAGTTTCATGAAACACGCAGTGTGTACAAAGCATTAAATGATAAGCAACAAATAACTATAGCCTATCGGTTGGTAATTTTAGTGAAAAACATGTTTTAATATACGATAGTGAAAGACTTAGTATGGAGAAGTGATAATCAAAGATGTTGATATTTACCTATGACCATCATTTTATTTCAATTTAGATTAGGGTATTTTTAAACAGAAAATATCTCTTAACAATCGTATACTATATCCAGTTCGCAGAAAAGCTGTGCAGTTGGTATGGGACGTTTAAATGGCAAATCAGTCTACTACGCAGACAGTCGGTATAGAAATAAAATGTGGTTAAGGGATAAAATCCACATAAAAAGCCTTTTTTTTATAGATATATATACAGGGTGGGCCAATAAAAGTGAGAACATCTCGTAAAATGTGATTTAATCACATAAAAGTAGCTTAACTATACCCATACTAGATTAAATAGTTTAATGATTTACTTACTTACATATGTAGCTATATGACGTCATTATTTCAACTATTTCCGGTCGCCATTTTTATAATTAATTAAATTTTATTTTGAAATAACTCGTATGCTACGAGATGTTCTCACTTTTATTGGCCCACCCTGTATATATTCTAACAATCAGTGGCGGCTCACGTATAGGCACTGTGGAACTGCAGCACCCCCTATTTCCACTTCATATTGCCGATAAAATGTTATATAATGACTCAATGAGGTCTTTTTTCTTGATTTCCTTAAACTCCAGTTTATACAAAAATCTTTGTATGGAACTGTGCTCTTCACAGTTCCAGCGGCGTGGAGTTTGACTGTTGTGCGCATTCTGGAGCAGCACCCCCACATATTTTGGATACGAGCCGCCACTGCTAACAATGGTGGGGGATTTGTCTTACAAAGTGATAACATGCCGAGTTGCGATGCATTGAGGTTGCAAATAATGTATGTGTTCCAAAGGTTAACTGTCGCTACAACAACCAAACTTAGCCGGAGACTTTCCAGAATTTTCATATCCAATGATCGATTTTTCGTGAAAGGTAAATGGGTTATTGTCACTTGATATGACGCGTATTTAGGTCAGGTTTTAGTTCGGGTTTGGGCTGATGGTGGGCAAAATTAGTGTAGCTACAGTAGGTTGTGACGTTTGTCTCCTTTTCAACTTGCTGATTTCTGTAGGGAGTGATTAAAAATACGTTTGCGTTTCTTAACCCCATCCGGAGTTGAATGGGAGTCCATGTCTTTTGAAAGAGGTTGGCCCCAGTCCAAAAGTTAAATGTATGTGTGTATGTGGCGCTATCCATCAGCTTTGGTGTAATGGACAAGCGACAATGAAATTATGCCAGCGTATTTCATTCAAATATTAGCTTTAGAGATTGCCCTCTCGCTTGCAGGCTTCAGATTTCAAAATGCAAATTGTCCATTAGCTATTATGCCATGTACCGCAAGCCGCTTCTGTTAAGCGTTAAGCACCGAATGAACCTTCTCGAATTACAAGTTGTTGAAATTCAAAAAATAAATTATTTGAAACTGCAACAGCGGTGTTTTTGAGTTGGCCTCTCCATAGCGGTGGCACTGAATCAATCACACACACAACTATGTTTTAGCAGACTGCCCCTGCTAATGTTTTTCCATCTCTTTCTCATCCATTCAACCTACTTTTCAATAAGACAGTGTTGTGGAATTTGCACTGCTTTAGAAAAGTTTATCTTTAGATTTTAAAGCACTTGCTAATAGTATTTGTGTTCGATAGGTGTATAATGACAAGGAAAACAGAGAACCCTACACTTCACCTAGCAGGAGCACCTTGTGGCGACAGTCGCACAACAGCCAACGTCATCATATCCCTAAGTTTTATTATCCGTCTGGAAGACCGTTGTCCACCAACGAAATTGATAGCCAACTACAGAAGATCGCATCTGCTTTTACAAAGTTCGAAGGGCAGAAGGTTAGCAAAGAACACTTCAGTGTCATCACCAAGGTGAGTTGTAACTTGCTAAGCTTTGCATCATGTTGGTAACTGTTTGAATACAGTTTCCGTTTAATATAGTGTTATGTTTTGCTAGAGAAATCTTTAATTTCTGTTTAGGCTTGCAACCTGCCGTTGTACTGGAAAGTGCCCCTGTTCCTCGCATCAGGGGGAGAAAGCAAAGGTTTTGTCTCTTCGGACGGATTTCTGGATTACTGGAGAAGGTTAGCGTCGATTTGCAAGCATGTTTAAACTGTTGCCTTAATTATTTTACAGTATGGAAAGGTCATTTTTCTCTCGGAGAAGCTACACGTGAGTGTCAAAGCGAGACGTCTATTTTTGAGAATTCGGTTATTTACACGTATTACGCTCGCCATTGACGTAATCTGCGAATCCAAATTGCTCGCACCTGAAGCGAATTTTTGTGTCTCCCTCCCGAGTTTGTTGTGTTTCAAAACCAAACTCACGAGGCATAGCAGACAAGCAGTCGTTTAGTTTAAATATATATATAATGTAGTGTGCTGTTCGAAGTCTTGGCTCCATTCCCAAACTCCAGCCCTTAATTTAGAAAAGGCAGTGTAACAACAGCGAGTGCATTCTTTTTCATTTCCACCTATTTCCCCTTTCACCAGCTTAGGATATCCCCAGTTTTTTTTGCCTAACATTTTTTTTGTTTGCGTATTGCGTTTCTTGACTCTGATAAACATCAACAAAGACTACCCACTATTGCGTGCTTTATTTCCTGATTGCTGCTGGAAGGGGAGGCGAAACATGCACGTTTTCGTAATTTGCCGAGGCACCTATCCTAAATTCATTACGTCTAAATTTGTACTTAGACACACAGGAAAATGCCAAAATTAAACGAGAACATGATTTACTCTGATATTAATATTTCTTGGTCATGTTTTATGTTGAACTGCTAACTTGAAAAGGGTAATTAAAAAAAACCAATTAAGCAATTTTTATACTTTGCGATTAAATAAAACAATAACTTACCTAATAACAAATTATAATCACTATTTCTTTTCCACTACATAAATGCTCTTCTCATCTCAGCAGACCATAAATTAATCATTCTAAAAATATTATTACACCTTGAATTGGCAGGTGGTTGATAATCTCCCGTTTTTGCTCATATTAACGCAAATCTCCCGTTATCTTTTATTTTTTCTTGTAGAGTATTGTCTACTTGTCACGATGATGCTTCAAAGTTTGTTCGTATATTTTCAAAATCCAACAGAAGTTACCTTCTCCCAGATGACTTTGTTTCGTTTATTCAGGTGATAACCTTATTTTATGCGGAAAGCATTTTAAAAGAATTTTTAAAAAAAGTTATTAAGTTATATTTCTGTTTAATTTGTTATTTAGGATGTAATTGAAACGCACCCTGGCTTGACCTTTCTTAAAGAAGCTATAGAGTTTCATTCGCGCTACGTTCATACAGTTATAGCTCGTATCTATTACTGTGTAAATAGATCTTGGAGTGGAAAATTAACTGTTCCAGAACTTCGAAAGAGCAACTTCTTACAGGTACGTACGGAATTAGTGTTGTGTTGTCATTGAATCTTCGTTAACTAGAAAATCGGTGTCCTTACGTGTCAACCTTGTCATTTACAGGTTCTGGCCGTGCTAGAGGAAGAAGACGACATCAATAGGATTACAGAATATTTTTCTTATGAACATTTTTATGTTATTTATTGTAAATTTTGGGAGCTCGATAAAGATCACGATTTATTAATTGACCGCGATGATCTAAGTCGTCATAATGATAATGGTAAGATTAAGTTACGACGCTCAATTTTCAGTCTGAAACCATTTATGTCGATCAAGTTTTGATTCACTATTGTTATTCGTTGCAAATTAGCCATTTCGTCCCGAATGATCGACAGAATATTTTCCGGTGCAGTCACAAGAGGAAAAACTCTGGCAGACGGAAAGATGACTTACACGGAATTTGTCTGGTTTCTACTATCTGAAGAAGACAAAAGGCATCCCACAAGGTAAAACTTCACGATTGTAATTTGTCTTTAATTTGTGAATTTCTTTGCGCCCGATTTGTGGCATATAGGAGTTGTTTTATTTATTTTCCAGCATCGAATATTGGTTTCGTTGTATGGATTTGGATGGAGACGGCTTTTTATCCATGTACGAATTAGAATATTTTTACGAAGAACAACTGCAGAGAATGGAGGCCTTGGGACTGGAAACGTTGCCATTCTTAGACTGCTTGTGCCAGGTTTGAATCTGCTGTTTCTTGCAACCACCATTTTGTTCTTGCGCCTTGTATTTGCATCTTCTAGAACAAATGTTTTTTTGAACTTTATTTCAGATGTTGGACATGATACAGCCGAAAATTTCCGGTGAGTCTTTCTCGCAACAATTTTGATTTGATAAGCTGTTGCCACAGTTCCAGAACTTGATTCTTATTTTGTATATTGAACAGGTCAAATTAGTTTGGGGGATTTGAAACGATGTCGAATGACTCCCATATTTTTTGATACGTTCTTTAATCTGGAAAAGTACTTGGACCACGAGCAGAAAGACCCGTTTGCTTCTCAAAGGGTTTGTAAAATTAGGCCATCTGCTTATCTTGCTTCATTGCTTTCATAGACGATTCAGCTAATTAAAGCTAGTTCTTTAGGATCATGATGGGGATGGAATCGAAACCTCCGACTGGAATCGATACGCAGAGGAGGAGTACGAGCTACTAGTGGCAGAAGAGGGCGCAACAGACAGACAAGAAGACCTGTGAGTTTCTTGATTAATGAACTGTTTTTAAAAATTATGCAATTTGACTTGAAATGACCTTGGAGTGTGTTGGAGAAATAAAAGGTGATTTTAGGTACAGTGGGACCTCGCATAACGAGCATAAATGGTTCCGGAGTCTTGCTCGTTATGCGAAACACTCGTTAAGCGAAACAATTTTTACCATAGGAATTGATGTAAAATACGATA
>JAUJYV010001361.1:0-18451 GCA_033995625.1 Ophyiulus pilosus
GACATATCCTTCAGCCAGTGAAAAATAGTGAATTTGATACTGAATTATGACGCAAAAATGTAAACAACGAAAAAATGACCATCTTGTTAAAAGCCTCTCCTTAAATTACTAGCTGTTTGCGTAGGTTTCACAATTTTCTGACCCTGTTCTGTATTATTTTACCATAGTGCACGTTGTTCAGTGTGACATTAAGGGACAAAAAGTTGATAAGCATTGATTTGAGTGTGAAACTTGAAAGGTTACCACAAAACTAAACTATCAAAGTAAAAAAATGTACAAAATGGCTAAACATCTGGAATCCCTGATTATCAAACTCAAGTGTGTCCAGACTTGTCATTGCAATCCAGAATTCATGATCCGTGATCTTTGCACTTATTAACAGATTTGACTCTTTAGGATGGTGCAAAAACTAAGCTTCAGAAAGCCAAGATCACGCTGAACGACTGCCTGGCTTGCAGCGGTTGCATCACCTCAGCCGAGAGTGTGCTGATTTCTCAACAGAGCAACGATGAACTGTATCGGATTTTGGAGGAGAACAAACGATATGTGCAGGTAATATCACATTACCCGACGTTGTGCCTAGCACCAGTGGCTATGACGGAGAATTCCTTCATTAATGCCTGCTTTTAATGCGTGGTTTTAGGAGGGCTACACGGATAAAAGAAAAATGGTTGTTGTGTCAGTCTCACCTCAGGCAAGGGTCTCGTTGGCTGCAAAGTATGGCCTTTCACAGCAGGATTGTGCACACAAGTTGACGAACTTCTTCAAAACTTTAGGTTAAAAATTTTGTATCTTGAAGGGTAAATGGGAAAAGGGTTGTGCTTTTCAAATTTTACCCTTAATTTGGTTTTAAAATCATAATTAAATGGAATTTCTGTTAGCTTTAGTGTATCCTTTGAAATAAGATTCCATATTCAAATTAAAAGCTAGACATTGTAGAAGAATTCGTATACAGTAGTATAATTGCTTATAATGCGCTTTTTTTAAAACTTTTAGTATTATTTCAGGTGCTGATTATGTTTTTGATTCCACCTTTTCACACAACTTCTCGCTTCTGGAAAGCCAGCGGGAGTTTGTGCAGCGCTACAGCAGCAGTTCCCCAATGCCGGTGCTGTGCGGCTCCTGTCCAGGTCAGAAATTGCAACTTTATAAGTGGCCCTTCGAAGGTAAAGGTCTGAGAACGCGTATTTCACTTGCAGGGTGGATCTGTTATGCGGAAAAGACCCACGGATTCATTCTGCCGCACATCAGCACGAGCAAGTCGCCACAACAAATCATGGGCTCCTTAGTGAAAAACTACCTTCCATCCAAGCTCGGAATCGCTGCCAGTTCAGTGTATCATGTCGCAGTGGAGCCATGCTTCGACAAAAAGCTAGAGGCTTCCAGGATGGATTTTTTTAATGCCGATCAGGAGAGCAAGGATGTTGATTGTGTTATAACACCAAGTAAGTGCCAGGATTTATCTTATTGCTAATTTATCTGCAAATGACTGATCAATATTCCAAAATTGGCTATTTTTGAATTTTTAAATGCCTGAAACCGTGCTGTCCATTGCAAAAAAAAATTCCATAATTGGAATAAGCCTGGCAGTTTTGGGGGACCAAAACACAATTTGCAATCCAAAATTGCGTGTATCACGTTATTCATTAATTCAAAAATTGTTTATAAGATTCGACACAATAAAAATGACTACCAATAAAGCATATTGTTTGATTTTAGTCGAATTGGAACAAATGCTAATCAAGGAGAAATTGGTATTAAATGAGGTCCCGACACATGAATTGGATACGATGTAAGTTTCACTATGCTGCACACATGTCCTTAGTAAAGTTGCTTTTCATCTAGATTGTATTCCATTTTCAGGTTTTCTAATGTGTTTGATGGTGAGCTCATTGGTCACAGTGGTACAGGATCCGGTGGCTACGCTGAACACATTTTTCGATATGCTGCTAAAGAGCTGTTTAAAGTGTCGGTGGACACCGTGGACTTTAAACCTCAGAGGTAATGTGCACAGTTTTGATAATTCAATATAAGAATTTCCAACGGCTAATAGTTTCAAGTAGACCTAACAAGAATTTGGAGAGATATCAGGCCTGTTACTGGAGCATAACAATCCGCTGATATTTCTGTTTGCAAGTTTTCCAAAAACGTGTAAACAACAACGTGATGTTTTTCCAGGAATCCAGACTTGTTGGAAGCCACGTTAGAGAAGGAGGGCCAGGTCGTGCTAAGGTTCGCCATTGCTAACGGCTTCCGCAACATTCAGAATCTGGTGCAGAAAATCAAACGTAAAAAGTGTAACTACCACTATGTGGAAGTCATGGCTTGTCCCTCAGGTGAGTTGCGCAAAAGTTTTGCTCATTAACCCGCAGATCAATAATTAACGATTTCACAACATTTTCCAGGCTGCTTGAACGGTGGTGCTCAGATCAGGGCCGAGAATGGCGAGACACAGAAGGAGCTCGTGCAGAAGATGCAGAGCCTGTACCTGGAGATCAGGAAGGAACTGCCTGAAAGCAACACAGAGGTGATGAAGCTGTACGAGCTTTGGTTGGACAGCCCAGACGGTGAGAAGAAAACCAAAATGCTGCACACGCAGTACCACGCAGTAGAGAAAAGCACGACAGCCTTAAACATCAAATGGTGAGAAACATGCCCCAATCAAAGTTGACACCTTTGACGTAGCTCAGTCTAACTATGTGTAAGCTGCATTGAACTTGTCACTATGACGTGCTTGCGTGGCTTCTGACATGTCTCGACACATTTCGATGAAATCCAAAAGGAATCAACGAAATACAAGAGAGACTGACACATTCTGGACCATAGTTGGTTGTCCTGTGAAAAATTAGGCTGGGTTCCCAGTAAGGGCTAACTTAAGGCATTCTTCGGAACTGGGGTCCAGTCAGTCTATCGTCCTTTCTGTCGCCTGAACCTAACCATGTTGGCCCTGTACATGACCTCTACAGGACAAACTTATAACCGGTTGGGCCCTTTTTAGCCTTAGTCGCCTTTGCGCCCTTAAACCCCAACCACCACCAACAACAACCATATTTGGCAAGAATGTCTTTGTTCAAAGGCGAGAATCTGACAGCTTAACTGGAAATTGCAGTTGCAGAAGTATTCAAAATCATTTTATTGTGCAAGAACCTAAACAGTTTTGGTATGACAACATGTGTTCAGTGAGAAACTGTTTTGGTAAGCACAACATTTGGATGCAGTTGACAAGGTTGCCGACTGAAATTTGAAGATAAATTACGCACCTCTATATAATGCAAATAAAAAAAGACTGCTTGAAAAAGTGGATACAAAAATCACGAATTCATCGCCTCGTTTTTAATAAAGTTTGAGTTACACGCTGATGGTCTTAAAGACGTTGAAGCCGCTATGTGCCGTGCTGACGATGACACCAGGAATCTGGAAGCAAACAAAACATCCCCGATTAACATAAGTTTTCCTGCTGAAGGTCTAAACAGCTGTTTTGAGACAAAGAAGGCTCCAAACCTGAGGATGCCAGTGCAATTCCTTGATTTCCGTTTGCCCCTGGTGAATGAAGAGCAGCTGTGGTGGAAGGTTTTCTAGAGTTTTGCTTTCGACGACGTCGGTGTCTGTGTCCTTTTCTACAGCCAGATCCCAGATGCTGAGTTGATCGTCCGAGCCAGATGCCGCGAAGACCGTACTATCTGTAGGGTTCCACTCGACAGACGTGACCGGTGCCGTGTGGTGCTTGAAAGTGGCCACGGCATCTCCGCCCTGCATTGATGGTACAATATTAATACATTTATCAGTCAAAGATTTCATCAATGATGCATTTTTAAAGAATCTTTGAAATTTACCTTGATCAGCCTCAAATCCCACACCTTGAGGACACCATCGTCACCGCCAGATGCGATGAATGGCTCGTGTCGGTTCCAGCTGATGACGTTGACGTCTGATTCATGTGCCTCGTCGACGGAAATCATGCAAGCCTTATTTGGAGCTACTCTGATGTCCCAGACTCGGATTGAGTGATCAACGGAGCAAGAGGCGAAGACCTGACAAGAAACATTGGGGATTAAGATAAGAAATATTTAAAATGTCCTAGCGGGTTGGAAAAACTGGGATTTCTTACGTGTTGTTCGTTGGGAGACCACTGAATATCCTCTACGGAATTTGTGTGACCAACATAAGGCCGCTGGTCAACGCTCCACGTACTTCCCTCCTGTGGTTTCCAGACATGAATGCCTTTTTTGCAGTCGCCAGTAGCCAAATACCCTATTTTGTTAAGAATACGTAATGAAGGAAATAATCCTGACAATATAAGAACAATAATTTTTGTTTAGGAATAAAACTTACCTTTCATGACAGGAGACCAGTCCATCGCATAGCCTTCAGACAAATGTCCGGCAAATGTGAATGTTGGCTCAATTGTTCCGCTCACCGATTCAAACTTTTCCAGTTTGAAGTGGTTCTCGGTGGCTTGCAACGGCTGCATCAGGTCCCAAATGTGCACCTTGCCGAGCTCCGACCAGGTTGCGGCAAAGGGATGCCTGTCGATTAGGTTCACCTGAATAGATAGCAGAGCATTATTATTTTTGTACACATTACATGACAGAAATCAGAAGGGCTAAGCAGTTTGTATTTTTGTAATTTGTAAGATATAGGAAGGAAGGTAGGGGCACGGCCGCGTACGATTTTTAGAGGAAAGATCCCTGCATTTGCCTGGAAACAACTGTGGAAACCGCGAAAACCAGTCTAGGAATATGACCCAGGTCTCCAAATTGAAAGGCTGATAGCGTAACCCCTACCCCACCTAGTCCGGTGCAGAAACCAGCAGGTTTTGAACGATGATGCGATAGACATATTTTCAACTAGTCGCTAGCAATGACACTCACTCGTATCCTATTTACACAGCCTTGATGTTTCAGGAGTGCGGCTGCCAAATTGGGCTTTTCGGCTTCTGGTTCCTCTTCCTCACTATCTTCGTCCGAGTCGTCGTCATCGTCCCGCGCAGGCTTTGGTTTCAGTTTGTGTAGGTTGCTCATTTTCATGACAATCACGCTGTTGGTATGTGCGTGCATGGCCTGCGACAAAAAAGTTCAAAGTCAATCTTTGCCCACCCAAAGAACTCAACAAATTGACATTTTTAAACATACCTGAGTCCCTGAAACTGCATATAAGGTGTGTGGGTATTCGGAACGGTTATTACCGAGGTCATCTTGGATGATATCAAAACTCAGACAGGGAGCAACTGTTGAAAAAAAAATGTCCATAAATTATATATATAACTAGCTTTTATGTTTTTACCGTATACAAATTTGAAATGATCTCTGATGCCAGATCAGATAACATTTACAAGAATTAGGCTTGGCTTAGGCTATCTATCATATTAGGCCCTAATTTATCCGAATTCTACCTGCCATTTACTAATTTTTTTCACCTTTTTTGACCAGTTCGAGTAATAATAAAGGGGGAAATCCAAAATATCAGTACGGTGCATTGAAAATCGCTTTACACATTGATCATAGACGAATATAAATCTGTAAATAATCTTGTATAGGGCTCTATTTTCTTTAAATTTTAAATTAATTTAAACGAATCATTACCTGTCCTGGCTTGATGGTACATAACATAGGCCGAAAAGTCACACTCCAAATCTTTAGAGGCAGCCATCGCCTGGGCTGGCAAATAAACTGGCTCCTTGTCCATTTCCTCGGTCTCATTTTTCTCTTCTACGGTGTCCATGACTCCCTCATCCATCTGGATATCGTCCATTTTAACTCAAAGTATTTGGAAAAACAATAAAACTTGTCCAAAGACACAAGGTGCTTCTACACGTGCGCCTTTCAAAACGTGGTCGTGTAGTGTTAAAGATCCAAATTTACTCCTTTCTAACGCAGGGTTCGAAAACGAACCAATGAGCACTCATGTGCCACCCTGTGCTCTGAACACCACAGAGATTATGCATATACCACGTTTTCATGATTTATGTGTTATTTCAGCACATTCTGGGTTACTTTTATGAAAAAAACAATTATTTCATACCATATGTTTATAACAAAGTGCTCCCTTTTTAGTTAAAGTGAATAAATAAGTGGAATAACGCAATTTTAAGCTATAATTAATGCAAAAATCAATGGCGCCAAATTTGAATTTTTTCACATAAGATTATGATGGGACATACATGCACGTG
The DNA here is from genome assembly GCA_033995625.1 of Ophyiulus pilosus. Taxonomy (NCBI): domain Eukaryota; kingdom Metazoa; phylum Arthropoda; class Diplopoda; order Julida; family Julidae; genus Ophyiulus; species Ophyiulus pilosus. Next base: position 6,170 of record JAUJYV010001361.1, read on the forward strand.
GGGCACATATATGAGAAGAAATGCCTACAAAACACTACAATTTACTAAATATGCTAATATATAACGTCGGGAACCGTCCACAAATTACCTGTTGGACAAATATATGGCACATTACCTATGGCTGCCATTCACAAAGGACGTCCGGGAAAAATGAGGGGTGGAATTGCAGGTTTTCGGACATTGTCGGACAAGGAGAGGGGATGGGGATTCCATCTATGGAAGATTCCAGCTCCATGCACTCGGAGTAAATATTGAAATTTGTATTCTACAAATATTATTGTTGGCGATTGGAACGCTACCTAGCGGGAGGCTGCGAGCGGATGTGGTTGGCATAGAAAGGCGTTCTCGACGTTATCTATTTTTGATGAAATTCTTATTTTTAATACTATAGAAAGTTTGACGACCGAACCCAAGAACGCCCGGGGTATAATACTTTTCTGGAAACTAAGTCCAGAAGATCTAGAAATGTTCTGTTTTGCTCCGCATATTGGTGACTGATTCACCACTTGAAAACCCTTCCAATTTCGGTCATGGAAATCGCCAAATCGCTACTGCTGGTAGGCAGCAAGTCGTCCGACGGGTACAGTAACCGGAATAGAGAAGGTAAAATGTATTATTTTGCTCAAAAAATTACTAGAAAAAAGAATAAGAATGTAGAAATCGTATATAGAATTAGCTATGCTGATGTTGCTGGAAAAGTGAAGCCGATATTATGTAGTTTACGTCAAAGTCGTTAAAAATCACATTTTAGGACTTATAAAGAATAAGCGATGCCTTTTTAGCCGTTTCAAGACGTGTGGCGATCGATTTATCAATCGAGAGTACATTTTCTGCTTCGATGTCACTTAATTTAATTAAAAAGTAGATATGAAAATAATTGTGCTGATTTGACGGTTCGCGACCACCATCTTGGGAGTATTTTAAAGCTGGAAACATGAAAGCTGTGCATTATTTTATAAATAAAAATGATATTTTTTGTAAACAAACAGTTACACGATATTTAATGTGTGTATTTAATATGGGGGTTGGGTTGTTTTATCTAGTGTTTTATAAGTGGGCGTAATAAAACTTAAATGTTTTGTGCCCACGCTTAATTTTTCCAGCTTTTCTGGATCAGTGGATGCTCAATTCTTCAAATTCTTCCTAGACGATTTGACTAAGTTTATTATCTTGTCTAATTTTGTTTTCTATGGTAACGTTTGTTGTTTTTTAGTTGAGACTTTGTCTGAAGACGACGACGACCGATATGAGTATGATGGCAGTGATCTGCCCACCAGCGGTTCCTTTATCATCGGTTTTGGCGCTGGAATGTCTCGAGGTTACAAGCCAGCTCCTGGGGGGCCTCTCTCCGCCCTCACACCGTCGATGTGGCCTCAGGATGTGCTGGCCAAGTTGGCACAGCCTGAAGACGCCTGCTGCCAGCAGGACTTTCGCTACGATGAATTTGGCTTCAGAGTCGAGGAAGAAGGTCAGCACCTGTACAACTTGCTTACTTTTTCGTATACATTAGAACCCGCTTATGAATCTTCACTGCTTAAGACGTTTCCCCGTATAAGAAGTCGAATCTCACTTGCCAATTATAATGTAATTTTCCCGCTAGAGCCCAAAAAAAGGTGCAAATTGATTCTTCTTATATTCTATCTAACTAATCTCTTTTTATCTTTCAGATGGTCCCGAACAGTGTTCCAGCAAGCTACTGAGCATCCCGTTTGTCGAGGACCCCCAGCAGCGCTTGAAATGGCTCGCCCATCTGGAGTTCAACAACATGACAGACCTGACATGGGATAAGGTTGATGTCCACTTGCCAAGGACCGAGAAGCTACGTACCATGGTGAGGCAAGGCATCCCACACTCGCTCCGGCCACAGATGTGGATGCGTCTGTCGGGAGCATTAAACAAGAAAATCAATTCGGATGTCTCCTACAAGGAGATCCTTAAGGCAAGCTCCAACGATCATCTCATGACGTCGAAACAAATCGAAAAGGTGAATCACGCGAATCCTGCCAAAAGTCTTTCTTTCCATTGTAGAAATCCGTGTAACTTTGTTTTGTTTTTCCAGGATCTGTTGCGAACTCTGCCAAGCAACGCCTGCTTTTCGGACTTGTACAGCACTGGAATCTCTAGGCTGCGCCGGATCCTGCGTGGCTTAGCTTGGTTGTACCCTGACATTGGCTACTGTCAGGGAACCGGAATGGTAAATCTCTAGTGATTTTTAATAGTTTTTGAGGGTTTTAAGGATTGTTTATCGTGAACCGGGTTATATGAAAAATTTCGATGACAAACGAATGCACCTTTTATCCAATTTTTACAGATCGTAGCATCGTTGTTGTTATTTATGGAGGAAGAGGACGTTTTTTGGATGATGTGCACCATCGAGGAGGATCTTCTGCCTGCATCATATTATAGCAGCACACTGATAGGAGTTCAGGTCATACTTCATCTTGCCACAGAATGACTAAATGGTTTTGTTTTAAATAAAAAGGCCTACATTGTAATCTATTTTGCATTTATGCAGGCTGATCAACGTGTCTTGCGACAACTGATTTGTAGCTATCTTCCAGATGTCGATTTGGTATTAAAGGAACATGATATTGGTAAGAATTTTGCAGTTACCGACAAGAGAATGCCAAATGTGTTGTAAATGTTTGAAATTGTCGACTTAATTATTAACATTTGGAAAATTTTGAGAGAATTTTATTAAACTTTTATTATAACTAACAATGGAAACAATGAAATAATTTTGGGAAATATTTGATTAAATTAAACATACTGAAGAATTTGGGACAATCTTAAAAGATTTGAATAAATTATCATTGGATTGTCAGAAATTTTACAACAAAAATAAAACAAAAAAATAAGGTAAACAACATTCTCACCATTTTTGGATGGCATTGATGTATCTGAATATTTCTTGAATGGTTCGATAAAGCTAATCATATAATTGCTGGCAGCTAACATCGATCTTCGTTAACTTGAATTTGTGCATGATTTTTAAAATTTTGAATCTTTTGAATTGGAAAGCCAGTCAAACAACTATTTTTAATTTAATTTTGCTTTTAAAGAATGCAGTTGCTGCAATAACAAACAGTAATTCCTAATTTCTGCCTTGACTTGCACGAGTTTTTCTTTCTATTAACCTATGTATTCCTCTTGCTTTTCTACTAATCTTCCCTCCCCTAGAACTCTCCCTCATAACTCTCCACTGGTTTTTAACCATCTTCGCAAGTGTCGTGCATATGAAGATCTTGTTGAGGATCTGGGACGTTTTCTTTTATGAAGGATCCGTAGTTCTCTTCCAACTAACTTTGGGAATGCTAAAAATCAAGGTTGGGCATTCACAACCTATGCTCGCATTTATAGAGAATTGTAATAAACGGCATTGCCTCAGCTTTTATCTGGGACACCTTTATTCATATATTTATTAACATTTTGCAGGAACCAGACTTTAAAAAATTGGAAAATTCAGCCCAAATTTTCAATGCCCTCTCAGACATTCCAGGGGATGTAGAGGACGTTGATCAACTTTATGAGGTAAGGAGGCTCGCTGATCGTGCCCAAAGCACCACCAACATTTCGGGATTGCTTCCTTGCTTTAATTTGTCATTCTCTTCTACAACGTTTTAGGTGTCGTTTCGTTTGGCTGCCTCTGTCAATGACGTAGTTGTGGAGACGCACCGGCGGAAGCATCTAGCATATCTCATGGCTGACCAAGGGGCAATCGTAAACCCTGAATCGGCAAGAAATCTACCAAAACAGGTAGGGGCCTTCATTATCAGACAAGATTTTCTTGTGACATGCATGTTTAAAACTGGGAAGTAAGGGCCGTTTTAGCATAACAACGCATCAACAAAAAAGATTACAAGATAAACATTTCGATATTGTCTACACCAATTGCTTTACACTTTGTCGAAAAATTCTACTGCCTGTGATGTCTTTTACCTTGGTATTTTTGTCACAATGTTGTAAACACAAGCATAAAACAGTAGGAATTTCAATAGAGAATTTTGTATAAATATTGTAAAACGACGGTTTTGAAGATATTTTGAGTTCACCATTTCCATTAAATCAACTGTCATCGCCATGGATAAAGCATTGCATTCGTCGTCATGAACATCCGTTTACCCTTCTTAAATTATTCACCACCATTGCTTGAACTTGCTGTTAACGTCTGGCCCATAAACCTCACAAAGCCTCTTATGATTCTATAGCAGTAGCGTAGTTTTTGCTTACAAAATGGCATTCACAGCTGTGACAGCATTGAAAATGTATTTGACACAAGAATAGTTGAAATACATGTGCAGGAAATTAATGAGTAGAAGGCGGGATGTGCTTGATAAGCAGATATTCGCGTGTAACGTTTTTGAATTGACATTTTCTATGATTCAACAGAGGATAGATTTAACAAACTTTCAATGACCTAATTTAAGTTTTGTTGTTTTTTGCAACGTCAAGAAATGCAACTATGCAATCTACTTTTAGCGTAGAAATGCCACATGGTAGAGGTAATATTTTACAAAAATTCCAGTTGACTGCAGCGGTTTCTTTCAAGGATTTATACGTTTCTGACGTCAGATTATTACGTGTCATTATTGTATTTTTTTTTTTTTTTCATTTTTCACTTGAAATGTCAAAATCACTTTTTCTAGCAATTGAATCGACGCCAGCTGCGAAGGTCGAAGTCGATGATCCAGCTTTTGCTGTTTGGCGATGAGGACGAATCCGATGACTCCAAGTCCAAAAACATTCGGCAAACAGAAATTTTGGTCGACCTGCGGGAAGCCGTCCTGCAGGTCTCGCGGCATTTTCAGTCCATTGATCCTAAAAACAACAAAGTTGTAAGTGCATCCAATGTTAACCCGAACGTGGTTTGCAGTCATAGAAAGTTTCTTATTCGACAGTGGTTTTACAGAGTCTGGTGGCAGATTACACAATGGATAGCCACGCAAGAGATCACGAAAACTTTGTGAATGTATCCCGAACCCGCAAACGCAGGGCCAAAGCCTTGCTCGACTTTGAGCGGCACGACGATGACGAATTGGGATTCCGGAAGAACGACGTTCTTACGGTAAGTGATGCCATTTCGATTTCAAGTTTTTGTTTTGCTTGTAGGCCCTATTAAAACTTCACAAAGAACTTAAAGCCGTTTTGTGTCAGAACTTTTGTTAATTAAGCTATTGATACCAGACAATTGACAAGGTGTGGTTTTCTTTCCACAGATAATATCACAAAAAGACGAGCACTGTTGGATCGGTGAATTGAATGGTCTGAGGGGCTGGTTTCCGGCCAAATTTGTGGAGCTGTTAGACGAGCGAAGCAAACAGGTGAGCCATCAGATTATTCAAATTTACAAATAGAACCCATATACGAAAGTAGTTATTATTTGTAATGTTTCTGGATCTTTTTAGTATTCCAGTGCAGGAGACGACTCCGTTACCGAAACAGTCACAGATCTCGTCAGGGGAACGTAAGTATTTATTTTGAAATGCTACTTCGTTTTAATGCTGTTGAGCGTGACTATAAATCTGCGGTTTTCCTCTTAATTCTTCTCAGTTTTTGCCCTGCCATCAAAGCCGTTTTGGAACATGGAATGAAAAAGTCGTCTATCATGGGAGGACCATGTCATCCTTGGCTTTTCATTGAAGAGGTGGGTTCATATATATGGCTGTTTGATCGCTTTATCTATGAGAATATGCAATCGATGTTGGGGTTTATTTGTATCGAAAATAAACTATTTTTGAATAGGTGGCCAACCACGAAGTAGAGAAGGACTTCAACTCTGTTTACTCCAGGCTAGTTCTCTGCAAGACTTACAGGTGAGTGACTCGATCACGATGTGCTTTCCGAACTATGGGCCGGGTGATGGACTTCGGTTGAAGGTGTCCTATGGATTTTTTTGCTTTTAGGTTGGACGAAGACGGGAAAGTGCTAACGCCTGAAGAAATCCTCTACAGAGTAAGAATTTGAATTTTATATTTTTCTCCCTAACCGACAAGGCAGTTTGACATTTAGTTAAAATCACGTGTATGCCTTTCAGTCTGTGCAGGCCGTTAACATGAGTCACGACACTGCCCATGCTCAGATGGACGTGAAATTGAGGTCGCTTGTCTGCCTAGGACTCAAGTGAGTGGCTTGTTTTCTTGTATTGTCAATTTTCTCCTAAATGAAATATTTCATTGTTGTTGAAAAGGTCTTTAATATCATAATAACATTACACCAATTACATCATCATAAAACATTGCACAAACAGTGTTAAAAATGAAGGATATTTTGATTTTGATTATACGAAGCGCTCGACATGAGTCATTTTAATTTTTTATGTTGGGAATTATGTGGGGACATCGATTTTCGATAAACAGGATAATTAGGATAATTTCAGATTGACTTAAAACTTGAACTTAAAAGGAAATGATCCATTTCATTTTTCATTTGTTTTTTTAAATAGACCAGAAAATATTTAACATTTGGGATGTCTATTCCCATTGATAGGTGAATAAGTCATGAGTTAATCTTATTCCAACTTTGTTTTAATATTTGCGGTCTTTGTGGTGTCTACAATTTTTTCATCGCCATTGTGGCTTAAATGTGGGCTGTTCTCGATAGCGAATATTTTTGTTTCATTATTCTAAAAACACTTTCAGTGATAGACTTGTTTTGAAAAATGAATTCATCACACAAGTTAAACATTGGCTGGTTAATTTATTCAAAATAAAAAAGCAAAATCTATTATTTGATTTAAGGATTCCTTTTTAATTCTATTCAGAATTTGATTTTGAATGACACAATTTTAGATAATATCAACATTTAACCACGATTAAATTAACTAATAAATTTTATGTTGGCAAGGTATCCAAAACTGGCATTTGGGTAACCCCGTCCTGCCTCCTCTTAGCAACCAGATGCCTGGAATTTATTTGCCAGTTTGTCATAAAAGGCCAGGAGGATGTCAATTAATTGGCTCGTAATCTAGTCGAACATTAACCCGACACAGTTGGACTTTTGCCAGCTTGTTGAGGTTCTTGAAAAATACACCACTGACTATAACGTACGTCAACTTGCACTTAAACAATTGTAATTGGACAGTTTGAAACGACCTTGGTTTCAGCATTTTGATGTTGTAATATTGCGAGAGAAGTACAATTCATTTAATTTTTCTTGGAATCAATCTTTTCTCCTCTTGAGGTCCTTGAAATTATCAAGCAGATAAATTTAGGGGTTAATAAACAGATGTAATTAGTTCTCACCCTTCTTCGAGAATATTCCGGTTCATTTTGAAACTAGATCCATCACCCGATTCTATCTTCAACGATATACAAAATCCGTTATAGTCCAAAGTTTCCCAAAAATGCAAGGATCGTGCACTGATATTAAATCCTTTTGGTCAAAATATTTGTGAAAACGTCAAGCAGTCTTGGACTGTGGATCGTGTCCCGTCTTGTTTTTCGAGTTTCTCTTTTACAATATTATCTTCTTATCATATTATGTTATTATGAATTTTTGGAAAACTCTGTGCTCTAAATACATTACAACAGCAAATTATTAATGTGCAATAGTTCAATTTTAATCACTCGTAATGGTTTATCAAAGTTTACCAAACTATAAAATCATAATAAATCAAAATAAATTTTCTTCGTTAACAAAAATCAACAATAAAATTCAAAAAGTGCAGGTTTGACCCCCATTATCTTTCCATTTTCAGCGAGCAGGTTCTTCACCTTTGGTTCGAAGTGCTGTGTTCGTGCTTGCCCATCGTCCAGAAGTGGTACTTTCCTTGGTCCTTTATCAACAGTCCTGGCTGGGTGCAGATAAAGTGCGAGCTGAGGTTAGTTTTCGTACTCTTGGACAGAAATTTGAAGTTTTTTGCCTTTTAACCAGCCTTTTTTTATCCCTCAAGGATTCTGTCTCAGTTTGCTTTCAATCTGAGCCGGGACTGGGAGCTTCCGAAAAATCACCCACGGGATGCCACGTTTCGCGACGGCGTCCGAGACATGCTGGTCAAGCATCACCTTTTCAGTTGGGAACTATGAGTCGGTCCATTTTCCACAAACACATACACACACAGTGCAAATCGTATATTTACATGTGAATTTTCGAGACTTTGCTTGCCTCAGACTCGAGCATTATTGCGTGTATTACCAATGGTCACCACGGGTTCTGAATAACTTTGAGGATTGCAAACATGCGCGTAATTACTTTAAGCGCTCCCACAAACCATCGAAAAACTCTCGAAAGACACTTTTGGTTAAATTCATAGGATGTGGATATCACTATTTCAATATTCCGTTTTAAGGTTATTGCGAAATTGTTAAAAATCTTGATGGGTTATGCAGAATTTTATTTTTTTTAAAATTTATTTTGAAAATGTTGCAATTCGATGGTTTATCGAATTCTGTGTCTGAGGAGGCAGCTGGAGGAAAATTTAGAACGAATTCCAAGATATTCAGGGATTTTTCAAGCACTAACCTAATCTAATCGTTCTCTTTTAACTCTTCCATTGTAAACCCGCACCACAAACAAGCCGGCACGCCCAGATTTCTATTCAGATTCGTGGTGGCTACACACGCAGCCAAAAATTTGGGAGAACTAAGCCCGATGCACAGCACAGAAGTAATCCCTAAATCTAGTCAAATATCCATAGAGAATCTCAGTCGTTTTGCCTTTTATGTAAGCAGTATTATAATATGTCCTGACCAGGGGCGGTCAAAAAAAATTATCGATGGAAAAGACGGCAAAGTAAAATTTCGTCAGTATTTGAAAGATATGTTTGAGCAAATTCATGCTAGGATTTCGCATAATATATTTATATTTTTATGAATTTTTGATAGCCACTCAAGGGTGGTATTCAAAAAGTACCAAAACAAACAATATTTCTGAGTCGGAACTCATTTTTTTCCTTCTCAAAGGTGAAATTTTACTTCAACGTTCCCTAACACGCCATTAATGTTGTCATTAGTAGCCATGATCAAGAGGTACCAGTTAAGCTATGCCCTTATCGGCTACTTTGCAGCAATTGCGCAAGAAACTTCTCCTTGGACTCGAACCGTGGTTACCCGAAACTAGCGTTCTGGTCCACAATCGGCGCAAGAACTAAAGATCAGAAAAATTAATTTGTTTTTAATCACGCGAGCCTCGAGCGATTTATATAAGTGCTGCGGGTGCTTGGCCGACCTCTAGTCCATAACCAGCATTATCGCCTGGTTAATGTTCCCATGCCTGCTCACACGACGTTTTAACCAAAGTAGTAGATGCATATATATAAATTGTAACGAGGGGGGAAAAAAGAGGAATTTCCTAATAAAAGCACGGACGAGACATGCACCGAGCCTAAGTGATATCTGTTGCGTCTTCCTTGCGTTTGCCAGAAGGTCCACTCTCGGATTACGCCGCCACGTAACTATGCATCGCGCCACGTTGTACGCTGTTCTAATTTTTGGGTTGTTGGTTGCAGGTGAGGTGCAGTTATGACGAGCATGGTCATTTTCAAAGATCAAGTACCCAGGTTTCGCCTATTTCATTAAATAAATTAATTGTGTTTGCTGCAAATCAGTTTCTATTAATATTTTATTGAAATCCCCATTTATATAAGATTTACAAATAAATGTCGCCTCTGGGTTGTTATCCCTAATTAATTTTGTTACAAATTCTGTTACAATAGATTTTGGAATTGTCAATTAATATTTCAAATATTTTATAATCCAAAAATTACTGCTAACATCTTTCAAATTTTGTACTAAGAAAATATTGGCTGAGCCCTCAAATAATTGCCATTAAAAAGCCCTTGGAAATTTTTTTAGATGTAGGGGTTTTAAGCGGACTTCATGGTCTTGATAAAGTGACGAAAAAGTAAATCAAGACGGTACTTGCTATTCTATAATTTCAATATTGAGGGTTGGTCAGATCAATTGCAGAAATAATTCAGAAGCCTGGCTTTTTTTGAAAACTGCCATTTCGTTTTTTGCTATACCTCCTCTATTTTGTTGATCAAATAATAATTCATCGTTTGTTTGAACTTTCTAGGTACTGCCGCTGTTCACCCCGACTACGTCCTCACCAGTTTGGTAGGACCTCTCCCAAGCACCTCGCCGAAGGACAGTGGCGAAGCCGTTGAGCTGGCGGCGCAAGCGACATCGCGGCATTGCTGCAAGCTGGGAGAGCGGATGGGCTACCGTGGTCTACCCTGCAATCTGGATCTGCACGTAACATCGCGGACAGGCAACATGGTGTTCAAGCAGAAGCGGAAACACTACGATTACCAGGAGTTCGAGCCTTGGAGGAGGATGTCGGCGCCGTCGTTCGACGCCACTAAGTGCAGTGGTTTCAAGAAACTATTCGAGAAGTGTTGCAGCCACCGGGCAAAGGACCCTTGGAGGAGCGGCGCAGAAGGCGACAATTAATGGTTGCGGAAGTCGGTGTGGATGCAGAGGATAACACAACTTATTAAAGATTGTTGTAAAGCAAGTATCTGTCATAGTAAACACTTGTAAAGTGTTTTTAAAATTTCATTACCGCAAATGGGGATATTTTGGGACGGGTGGTTTAAATAAATTATGGTCATTTTTTTTTGGGGGGCACCGGTTTAATTTTTTCGCCAATGTCGACAAACTATCATCTCGGGAGGAAAACTTCTCTAGTAATTTTTTATTTGGCATATACATATTAACTTCCCTTTTATAAAAAAGAATCCAAAATGTCAAAAATTTGTAATTTCGAAAAATTGTCATTTTTTTAAGATGCCAACTTTATGTCGGTTAAGATATTTTCTTGCTGGTGCACAAGTTCTTTTGTGTATTTCGTGAGAATTATTATAAGTTTTTACCATTACATTAATTTGATTTGTAGCTATCTTATTGCACACGGATATTTAAAAAAATATGACGTAAGAATTTCCTTATCTACTTTGTACATCCCGTTTTCCAACATTTCCAAACATGTCGGTTAATATGAGCTTTCGGAACTATGCACAAAGGATTCCGATAAGTAGATTTCATCAATTCAACAAAAATAAATTGAGATATTTAAGGAATTTTTTCATCTAGTAGCGTAAAATGTTTATTCTACTGTATCGTTTTACAAATATATCAGATATAGCAAGGATGATATCGTAAGCCTTACAAAAATAAGATGGATTAGTTTACTTCTTATTTACTCCTTTTCTTATCTAACATACTTTTTTGCAAATTAGCAAAGTTCACAAATATCAATCGTTAAATTAAAGCTAGAATTTTCTACAAATGTCAAAAACAAAAAATTTGCAAAACCGGTATATACAAAGTTTAAATCTGTTTACTCCAATTATATTAACCAATATTTGAAAGATAACGTTTTACTCAAGTTTACCCTATTTTATAAGCATGGAAACGTATTTTCAAAAAATGCCTTAAAAGTAGATTGTTTTCAAGCAATTCAATCTTCAGCTGATCATTACTTTCACAATCGTCTGAATTTTTCTCCCAATTTTTAAAAAGTAATTTTTTTCGCAATATCTCAAAATCGGTCGGCCTTTAATCTATTTCAAGACGAATATTTGTTAACATACTTAATTTTTAAACCGTTTAAGAAATTTTCTTAAATTTGTAATTCCCATTGCTATAAACGTAATAATAAAACTTCTGGAAGCAAACATAACAAAATTCTGAATTTCTGAAAATCAAGTAAAAATACTGATCATCTGATGGTAAGATTAGTTGGATGACTCACATTACCAAGTTGGTAAATATGTTTTGAAAATATTTAATTGCCTATTATGATGGCCCATTAATCTTTGATCATGTTCTGGTTGAGTCAAAGTGACCTATATTGACGCAGTAGTTAATCAATAACGCTAATTAGACAAACTCCAGACAGATAGAGCAGGAAATTTGATTTGATATCATTCAAAAGATTAGAAAGAAAAACAAGCAGAAGAAAGTATAGTTATTTAAAACTTTTTGCAGATGATTCCAATGCATATGACGAAGTAAAAGAAGGAAAAGGCACGATACTGTCAAATCTTATTACAATTTTGAAAAATTTTAATCTCTCAAATATCGCCATTCTGCAAATTTTCAAATCTCACAATGCTGCAAAATAAAATTCCTCAAATCAAACAACTTTTCAAAATGTAAATATTGCAAATTTTCAACAAAAATAGATTTAATTTAATATATTTGTTTATGGGTTTTGAAAAGTTGAGTCATCATTGCATAAATACTGTCCTTAAGGAAAGTTGTTTGTCAACGGCCATACCACGTTGAAAACACCGGTTCTCGTCCGATCCCCGAAGTTAAGCGACGTCGGGCCCTGTCA